>CM064576.1:15421845-15716425 GCA_032716605.1 Paralithodes platypus | reverse complement strand
ACCTGGTTGCATCCTGATTGGCTTGGATTCTAGCAACCTCTATGCGTTCTATACTAGCCTGTTGTATCTGAGTCTCCTGCAGCTTTAACTTAGCTAGTTCTAGCTGAAATAACATCTCAGGAGACAGGCCTGGGGGGGGAGAGCACAAAATGGGGGATCCACGCCGAGACGTGTTTACGGGTAAGCCAGCTTGCCATTGAGAACCCTCCTGCTGCATCGTGCTAAGACTCGCTGGCTGAGGGCCCAGCTCAGGGGTAGAGTGGAATGGAGGCTTGGAGGGAACCCCCCAAGACCCCACTCCACCCACCGCCCCATCGCCATCACCCAACAAACATGCCACCAAATTCTTCTTGGGCCAACTGTCAGGACAGTCCCGCCCCAAAACCGTGGCAAAACAGCGAAGACCGTAACAATCAATAGCCTGCAGGCGCTGTTCGGTCAAAGGTGTCTGCAAAAATGCCCGGGCATCCCTCTCTCCACTTATAACACTCCCCTCCCTAAATATCTGCTGTACTTGCTGGTCACTAGGCTGTACCGTGTTATCCTCCCCCGTAAATGATGAGTCATTAGACATAGTGCTGGTTATACAATTGCTGTTCATAAACAAAAAAAAGTGCTTATTACTAATTGCAGTCTCGACTCACAAAATGTTAAAGATGCTTGAATGACTCTACTCTAGACACCTAACGAAACAATCTGCAAGTTCACCAATACAATAATGACACAATAAAAATTCCTCCAATATGCAAGAAAATTCTAGCCAGCTCTACTAGGTAGCATAGAATAGTTCTCCAAAAAACATGTGATAGGATACTACTGAATCTTGTGCAAGGTCGCCATTTTGTTACGGCTGGATCGGCAATACATATTCGGGATTCTTGATCGTAGGACAGAAATGGCTTAAGTGACAACGACACGCTCGATTCCAGTCCCAAATACTATATGCTCCAGACAACAAAGCACCAACGCCCTACAGAGTTATCGTCTACGGTAACGAGGTACCTTAACTCGGCGAAAGTGTACAACAGGGGTAGGCTATGAGGCTAAACTCCCTCAGACATTTATAGGTTACGTTATTACTAAAGAAATGCAATACTCAAGAAACTACGTTAATATTAAGCCTCTAATAATGTAGAATAGAAGCAGGCTAAAGGTATGACAGTGAAATGCTAAATGACAAATGTACACGCCTACTTGAAAGCGCGTGCACTACACTAACTGTCCCCTACTAACATGCACTAGCATGTAGCATACAAGATGTTCATGATCCAGTAGATACCTAATAATACACATGGGAGGAACATAAACAGTAGTCACTTATTATAATAATGAATCTATACTTGGAATAACTAAAAGGTTGCAGGCAACAGTACTGCGCCGGTAGCCTACTACCGCATAGGCTACTTCGCTTCTCTCACTCTGTCTCCCCTCCGAGACCGTATGCCGCCTACGCAACAGAACTCCGGACACAGCAGCAAAACGACAGTGCAGTTAATTGATACATGAAAGTATTAATAGTGTTGTCTTGTGTGTGAGTAATGTGTATTGTAAAGTGTTATAGATATATACTTAAAGAGAGCTGCAATGCATAGTAAAATAAAGATATATCCCACTCATCATCCCCATGTGTTCTAGCTAGCAGGCCAAGTCACAGGAACAACGAGTCCCAGCACCGAAAGCGAGAACCCAGGAGAAGACTGTAGAGAACACAAGGACAGATAAATTACGTTACTCTACTATACCGGCACTACGAGCGAGCTGTAGTCTCGGGTGCTACACTCGCTCCTGGCTCGGTATGCAAATCAAGGCTAAGTCCTCGTCCCTCTACAGACAACTCCTGGGCATGGTCGGGCTCTTACACATGGCACCAGTCTAGTCACAAATGGGATGATGAGCAGGGCATATAACTCGTGAACATGTAGAACGTTCACCAACTATCCTCATCAAGAAGATCGCTGTTCACCCCTTAAATCTAATACATGTAAATATATGCTTGTCCTAAGAGTAATACGAGAGGTGAGTGCTGAAACTCCTTTAGGACCTCAAGGGAAGGTTATGCATTTAAATAGAGAGAAGAATGAAATGAGAGTAATGTCGTCAGAGAGAAAGAGTGCAACCGTGAGAAGTGGGGAGAGAGAGCAAGGGATGTTAGAATCTCAAAGGTTCTAGGCAACCTAGTCCAGGAACACACAGCCAACCTCCAGGCAGTGTGCTGTACGACAACATGGGCCCAGCCCAGGCAGGCAACAATGGACTACCAACCCTATCGCGCCTAGCTATAAGGGCAAGGCTGCCAACCAGTCCATACGTCTGGCAACCACCCGGCCGGCAGCGCGGCGTGTTGCTACCCTCTTGCTCTGAAGCCCAACTCACTCTCTCTCTCTGAATTCCCATTATCCTATCTATCAACTTCTCTATTGATACTACATATTAAATGGAAGGTCTCGACATGGCTTAAAACAAAACCCACCACTGGTTAGCACATGACGAGACCTTTGCAGAGATACAAAGAACATAGTTATAAGTTGTCACACTCAATATACATAGCGGCTGACGGTAGCCAGATCACGGGCGGTACAGTGGAGTACCAAGGAGTACAATCAGGTTGCGTTGCCCAGCACTGGGGTGCGTCACACAGGATTGTTTACAAGATAATACAATGTCGAGTTGAAATACCAAACCGACATTTCAATATATATATATATATATATATATATATATATATATATATATATATATATATATATATATATTTTCTTTAATACATACGAGGTTGAAAGAAATGGCAATTTCTGTGTTGGAAATTTTATTATTCAAGGTTTCCAGGTCTCTGATGAGTTTTCGCTGGGTGGCAGGAAGTAGATGAATGAGGTTAGCAAAATTCATGGTGGTACAGGGTTACATTAATGTACATGATGATACAGGATATACGACGCGTTTCACTGGACAACCAGCAGTATCAAGTAAGGATAGAATGATACAAAAGGTAAACAGGAAGGGTATATATAGTGGGTGGAGGATCAGAGGAGGCGAAAATCAGGGGGCAAAAGTCTGCGATTGGTGGAGGGGTATTTTAGGAGTGTTAGAGAGAGATCCGCGTCACGCAGGCGCACTGGATGCGGGAAGGTGATGGTCGGTTGGCGGGGTCGAAGCTGATTGGCTGCGTGTCGAGGGGCGTGGCCTAAGTTGCGTAGTACGTGTGGCGCCGCCAGAAGACGAAGCTGAAGGAGGTAGCGCGGGGGGCTGCGTCAAGGGCACCGGGGGGCGAGGGGGGGCGTTAGGTCCTGTAGGATAGTGCCTTTTGGCAGAAGGAAGGATCTGAAGGTCCAGAGTTTGGTTGTTGATGTTAGGATGTAAGGCTTGGATATATAACGCTTCGAGTATTGGTAATCTCCTTGGGTCTCTTTCTTTATCGAGTATGGTGGTGTGTTTCTCTAACTCGTTGCGTGTGAGGTGGGGGTGGTTAGGGGTGAGATAGTGGTGTTTGATGGCTCCAGCCTGAAGGTGAAGAGTTAACCGACGTGAAAGACGAGTCTGCGTCATGCCAATATAGGAATGAGGTCCACAGACTGGACCTGGACTCCATATATATTTTTTTTTTTTTTTTTTTCCTATATTCCAACTACTCCCTTTTGGGCATAGGCTGATAGCCTTCACATTCACCGCTCAACACTCAACACGGTGAAGCCCGTGAGGTCTTGTTCCAGCCTAGGAAGTGAAGCACGAGCTACAACCAGCCCTCGCCAACCTGCAATAGCTCTTGGTTGCCCACTCTGGCTCGAAGCAGTCCCACTTCTGTGGCAGCTTCGCCCTTATACTTCACTGTCTCACTTACTAGACTCGGACCCTCACTCTCAGAGTGTCACATATTGAGCAATTAACTCACTAGGCATTGCCTATATATATATACACAATTTCAAAAGAAAGTTAAGGGCCAGTGTAAATGAGCGTCCTACCAGTACCACCACCGTACCATAACACATAAATCGCTTAGCACTTGACGAGTGTCATAGGCCCCCCTCTCACCAACACCATCCCTCCCCCTTGACGTAGACACAGTCTAAACCGTGGTACCGGTATACGATTTTACCGAAATGGGAACTTAAACTCGAACAGGTTAAACAAATATCAAAAAATGAAACAGAGAATCATAATAAGTTAACTATTTAACAAATCGCATATCGCGGGATATTAGTAGTGACGTTATTGAGGAAGAACTCTCATGCAACCATCAATAGTGTAAGTTCGGGCCGGGGATAAGAGAGACAGGAAGTGATTAGGGCAGTGATGATTCTGTTTCATAAGTTTATCGAAAGTGTTACTTTAAGTTTAAACCAAAGCCAGTGTTAATGATTGGAAGCTCGAACAAATCCTAACCACAAAACAGTGTCCCCCCCCCCCCCCCTCTCTCTCTAGCCCCTTTCCTTCCCCTGCATCATTACATACAAGAAAGTCGAGTGAAATATTCTTATATTGTTAGATATGAATACCAATGACGTTTGCAATATCTGTAGGGACACAGTGAGAGACAAACATGGCACAAAATGCCAAATATGAAAAGACAAGTTTCATTGGTGCTGCGTAGGACTTTCACCACCGATAAACATTGCTTTATAATAATAAGGGGAAGAACTTCCATCTTTGCAACAACTGTGCCGAGTTCACAATGCAAATCATCCAGACTGTGGAAAAAACAGAGGTACATGATAGGCCTAAATATAGCCAAGATGCGGTGTTATTCCAACAAAATTGGTGAAGCACACCAGGAATTTCCCCTCATACACCCCAGACCACAACCGTATCGAATTCAATTACTCTTATTTCGTCTCACCCAAAGCAACCAACAACACCTCCCTCTGAACAAACACCCACAACTCCTCCCCCACAAAAACTCACATCAGCCCCCTGCCCACCACCTCGCAACACCGCGACGTCACCAAATACCACACCGCCGCTGCCTCCCCACATGACCCGCCCACACCGCCCCCTCCACACCTCTGCCATCTGCCTACTTACGCCCGGCAGATCATGACACCCAGCCCCCCTCTACACCATCTCATAACACCACACCATCCCTAAACCACACCACTATTTCCCCCAACTACCAGGCCTCCCCCTCCCAGACCCAACTAGCCCCGCAGCATATAGCTCACCACATAACAGCTCTCAGTCACCTTCACCAATATGCAGATATTACCTGAAAAGACGGTGCTATTTTGGCCATAACGGTGATATTAGAGGAAAATGCAGATTTGCCCACCCACAAATTTGCAACAGACTAACAAGTGATGGAAAATGCAGATTTGGTGAAAAATGCAGATACCTCCACCCAACCATCTGCAAGTCGTCACTGCAAGAAAAGACCTGCTATAATACTAACTGCCACGATTTTCATATTAGAGGTACATGGAGGTATGCAAGAAACATCACAAATGGTACTGGAAACCCAAAACACTCTCCAGCTTCGCGAGGACGAGACAGAGGAAGAAGGCAAGGAGAGAACTGGCAGATGAAGATGAGGAGATTGACGGAGATGGAAGAGCACATACAACACCTAGAACACCTCCTGGCCACCCAAGAGTGGCGAGTACCTCCCGAAGAGTATTAGAAACACATAGTTCTTCAAAAAATCTCTCCCCCACTCTTGTTTGCAAATATCCAAGGCCAAAAAACAGAACCACAAACAAAGTACCATTTATTAGGGGCCTGCTAGAAAAAGGAAACTCATATTTGCGGCTCTCACAGAAACTCACATTAAAGATCAAGAGGATAGTGAAGTATGCATTCCTGGTTATAACCTACACAGGGCGGACAGAACGCATAGAACACGTGGAGGTGTAGCCTTGTACATCCACGACTCACTGATATGTATTGAATTCCTAAATAACAGTGATGAAGTGGTGGAAATACTGGGAGTTAAAATAGAATCCATAAATTTAGTAGTTATTGTAACATACAGGCCTCCGGACTCATCCCTAGAAGAATTCAAAACCCAGCTCAACAAAATAAAAGCAGAAGTGGAAGCACTGGGGAACCCAACCCCAAATATTATGTGGCTAGTAGACTTTAACCTACCAAACATTAAATGGAGACAAGTAGAAAACCATGTAGTGGCAAATAACACCATGGAAGCAAATCCGAGAGAGCTTTTTACACTTTGCAACTTTTTAGTCTTAACCAGCATATTGCCGAACCCACACGGGAAAACAATATCTTAGACCTTGTCTTCACTAACAATGACTCTCTAGTACACAGCATAAACATATCAGACACAACATACTCAGATCATAAATTAATTGAGATCAAAACAATCTTAGCAAGTGTTCAGACAACCTCAGAATCGAGACCAAGAACCGGCCCTTTCAGTAAAATTTAACTACAATATCAAAAATATTAGGTGGGAAGAGGTAAATCAAGAAATGGAGGAAATAGACTGGGAAGATTTAATGAATAACCTGACACCTGCCAAACAAGACGAAGAAGCAAACAAGATCGGGAAAGAAGGAAGCTGTACAGAAGAAGAAAATTACTCACACAACGACGCACACATCCATATTGTGACGTTAACCACTCCGTTAGAACCGCATGGCTTGTCCTACAGTGACTCGCTAGGATCGCCAGGGCAGTGGATGGGGCTAGAGTTTATGTATTAGAGTGTGCTTTATTTCATATGAAAGCTCGTGTCATGGGCAGTCCAGAAAGGCTCTTTGTTTTCACCCATGTCAAGGCTTTATATATTTAATTGTAAAGTATATGTTTTATCATTAACTAGTAATGATGGGATCTGGGAGAGAGAGAGAGAGTAGAACAGAGTGAGAGGGAGCGCGCAGTGTTTTTGTCCCGCTCGATGACGTCACGGCTGGCTGCCTCGTGGGGGTTGGTTGAGAGAGGTCCTTACCATGCTGCTAGCTCCCTTGCTAGTGGCTAGAGGACTTGTAACTGCTTTTTTCCCACGCGGCTCGAGCTAGTGCGAGTATATATACAGTTCCTCGCCACTCTCTCCCTCAGATCTGGTTTCTAGAACGCATCCATCTTTATCCCTTGCTACCTGTCTCCTGCTCTGCACCTGAGAATCTTTTCCTCTGCCTACCTCTCTCTTTTTTCATATCTTTCACCACCTTTTATTAATATTATACCCCCTCTGGTTAACTCTGCAAAATCAGCTTCATGCTGGCCAGTTGTATTGTGCATTAAGGTCTGATATAGTTGTTAAGATAAGTGGATCACGAAGCATTGGTTGGCATTTATATTGTTTAAGTACCGCGTCCTATAATTATTAGTGTTCTGCTGGATTAGATAATGCTAGACTAGGGGTCTGATATTATAAGGTATTGTTTCCTATGAGTGCTGGCTTTAGGAAAAAGCTGCACGACATACCTGAGAACTAGAGTTGATTGAGTAAATTCTAGTCTGTGTGCCATTGAGAGTAGAGCATGCACGAATGAGGGCTTTTTGCCTATACCATTCTGCACTGTTCTAAGCTCGTTGTCTTTGAGGTACGCCAGGAGAACGCTTAATACTTCGGTATTAAGGTTTCTCAAGAGAGCTACCCTTCGCTATAACGTAATATTTGACGCACAGACTTGAGATTTGCACTAGGCTATGCGGCATGCCATGCGCACCAGTATCTCGTATCATTGACTCTAGCTAGACTTTATCAGTCACAGTAGACATTAAGTATATTAACCTAATTACTCTTTTTATGCATACCCATTTATCATTACACAAAAATTTCGCAGCCTAGTTTGATGTATGGAGACACAAACGACTTAGGCTCTTTTTGTTGATAGGAATACTGCATTGTCGTGGCGATTATTATTGTTGTAGCGTTTAGGATATTCTTGGCCCCGACTGCATTATATATTCTGCCTTTTTGTGTGCATAGCCTGCACGAGCATTGTTCCGCTGCCTGCCTTTTTGGGTTCCATTTCCGATACGAGCATCTTTATAGCATCTAACATTTAAAGAAGATTCCTTGTTGGTGTTGAAGGACTTAAGTGCACTTTCTTTCATGCAGGAGTGCCTGACATTTATTGATTAAAGTAACGTAAGCTGTAACTTCTCTTACCACCTTACTTTGCATACCATAACCAAGCACCTTCGGTTATAGGTAGTAATAGGCTGTTTTCACATAACATTAAGCCTAGAGTAGACGCACATTTATTGAGAGTTTGATAGCCTATTATTGCATATAGAACTCTGTAGAGTATTTGTGTTCTTTGTTCACTGGGAATATGCATCAGAGGTTGGAGCTAGCGCTTTCCGTTGTAACATTTATGCCATTACTAGTCCAATGAATAAGAGCCCTGATATATTTGAACCCCAGTCGTAACAAATGGCGACCTTACCTAGGATTTGGTGAACCTACATTTATTAGCAGGGAACATTTGTTGTTTTGGGGAATATTTTGCGGGGATCAGCAAGAATATATATTTTTTGCAACATAGTATAGCCCTTGAGTATTTCCGAGAATTTTTGTGTGTATATTGAGGTATAAGAGTTTGGGGTACTTCTTTTCTGAATATTGAGGTGGGAAATTTTTGTGAGCACCATGTCTTATACCGGATCAGAGGAGAATGGAGACACAGTACGTAATGTCGAAACTGAGGAACAGCAGTATGATGATATGGTTAATCGGGTGAACTGTGAGGAGGATGCTAGGATATTTTTGCAATGGCCTGTTACTGCCGAGCGGTTGGAGGGTATGAATCGGTACGGTCTTCAATGCCTGGCCACACCTATCGGTCATGCGGTTACTAGCAGCATGACCAGGGATAACTTGATAACGTGTGTACTGGGCAGGGTGATTGGTGAGCGAGATGGGTTGAGTGCTCAGAGCCCTTCGGCCATGCTTCCCCTACACTCGACTCCCAGCCATCCCAGTAGTTTGCCAACCCCGGGTACACTTCCGCAATTGGGTGGTGACTGGCAGGGTGGGTTGCCCCTGGGGGGAACACCGGTAATTTCAAACATTGTAGCACCTTCACCTCCTCAAGGGTTATCTCCAGAATTATTGCTTCAGCTCGAATTAGCTAAGATCCAGCAGCAAATAGAATTAGCCAAGATAGAAGAGAGAAAACTATCAGTCTCATATGAGCACATAGAGCTAGCAAAAATCCAAGCTGAGTCGACTAGGTACTGTGCCGACATGGACGTAGAGAAGTCGCGAGTAGAGGCAACGGGACAGCGACTTGGGGCTGGTAACCGTGTTCATGAGCAGTCTCTCTCGCACTTATTGAAATTGGTTCCGGTGTTTGATGAGAGTGGTGTAACAGAATTTTTCACACGCTTTGAGAAGAAGTGCCAGGAACACCAGTGGCCAGAGAATAAATGGGCAGCACTTGTATCCTCTAGATTAATAGGTAAGGGTCTTAAAGCCTACGATGCGTTACCTTTGGAGTTATGTATTGTGTATGAGGATCTCAAGGAGGCTGTCCTGAGGGCTTACGAACTGCAACCAGAAACGTACCGTTTGAAGTTCCGGGGTGTAACTAAGGGAAGAGATAGCACCTTTTTGGAACACGCCCGGGACTTGTCCGATGCTATGGGGAACTGGCTCCGATCTGAGAAGGTCACAACATTTGATGAAATTAAGCAGTTAATGATGTTGGAGCAGTTCTTTAAGAGCACGGGAGGTGATCTAACTTTGAACTTAAAGGAGAAAAACCCAAGAACTCTAGTCGAAGCAGCAGAAATGGCTGATCGACGGCTGTCGTTGATTCGGGGTTGCGGGTCCTCACAGAAGTACGATGTAAGTGCTAAGGACCATTATCCTCCCCCTCCCCATAACAATGACACATTTAAACAGAAGAGCCATGAAACTAAAACTGAATCCAAACCTTACACCACACCGTATGTGAAAAGTCAGGGGCCTTTTACATCACAGTATAAGCCGAAACCGAAATTTATGTGTTTTAGTTGCCACCAGGAGGGTCATAAGGCAAATGAGTGCCCTAGTCGACCTCCTCCGGCAGCCGTGTCTTTTGCTCACGGCATTGGAGTGTTCAAGAGGACATCGGAGTTTGTTAAGAGGCATTTCTTCCGAGGTAAATACACTGCCAGTGCAGAAGGATCCGGAAGGCTTATTCCCTGTCCGTGATGCCTTTAGTGACCACAGGGGACTCGGTTGTGTGGAGTGGGGGGGTAGAAGACATGAGGTGAGAATTTTGCGTGACACTGGGGCATCGCAAACACTGTTGAGAAATTTCACTGGTAAACCGGTCAATACGGCGCGGGTGGTTGTGGTTCAGGGAGTTAATGCGACAAGGTCATACCCGCTTGTAAGAATGAAGGTGGAAGTTGATGGTGTGACTCGGGACCTGGATGTAGGAATTGTGGAGAAGTTACCTGTTGGGGGCGTCGACCTCCTTCTCGGCAACGACTTTGCGGGACCTACTTCTGAGGCTCCACCCTTGGTCGTTGCCGAGAAGCCGGCCGACGTGAGTAGGGAGGAGCAGGAGTGGGTTGAGAAGTGTCCGGTGCAGCCTATGGCGTGTGTTGTCACCGGAGATCCTGCATCCAGGGAGTCACATTCTGGTCAACAATCTTTAGATCAGCGGAGGAAGGGTACCGAGAAGGGGTTGAAAGTTGATGCGGTTGAGAGTTTAGTGTCAACGGACCTTCTCGGGGACTCATTATTAGGACCACATTTCGAGTCTGGAGAAGACCCAGTAACTGTTCCTGAAGGGGCAGAGGATGGGCTTAAAAAGACGAAAGAGTTGAAGGAGGACAGTGATGCACAGTCGGGAGATGTAGCAACAAGGTACCCTGACGCGTACCCTATGAGAAATGGGTCGGCGAAGACGGTGGTCCGAAGCTTGCTAGTGTATTTTTCCCGGTATGGTTACCCGCAGGGGATTCAGTCAGTCCAGGGACCCAACTTCACTTCTAGCCTCTTGGTTCAAGCAATGCCGCAGCATGAGATTGTTGGGGTTGTGTCATCTGTGTATCATCCGGAGAGCCAGGGTGTGTTAGAGCGATGGCACTCAGCCTTGAAATCTGTGCTTCGTTGTTGTTGCTTTGAGAGTGGGAGGGATTGGGATCTTGGCCTGCCATGTGTTTTGTTTGCTGTGTGGGAGGTACCTGGGGAGAGTTTGGGATTCAGCCCTAATGAGCTCGTCTTTGGACACCGTGTCAGAGGGCCTCTCCATATGGTTGAAGAAGTATGGGAGGGCGCAGAAAAACCTTGTTCTATGCTCAAGTGTGTCCTCAACAGTCGAGAACGGATGTTGCGCAGTCTGGAGTTGGCTGGCCGTAATTTGACTAGCTCTCAGGCCCTCAGGAAGGACAGGTACGACCTCAAGGTTGAACTCGGGGAGTTTCACGTGGGTCAGGTGTTGATTCTACTGCCCCTTGTAGGTCACCCCTTATCCGCGAAGTACGCTGGTCCTTATAGGGTGGTGGAGGAGCTATCAGCCCTGGATTACTTGGTAGCCACTCCAGACAGACGGAAGCGCAATCAGTTATGTCATGTTAATCCCATGAAGGAGTATGGGAGGCACCCCCCTGAGCCTCTCACTGTGCCTGTGATGACGTTTAGCAGTCAAGGTGGAGAAGGAGAACGGGACAGTCAAGCTCAGGTGGAGGATAACTGGAAGGATAAGAAGTTCAAATGGGCGCCTGAGTGTGAGAAGGTGTTTAGAGAAGTAAACCACCTGTTGTGCACTCACCCGATCCTCAGGGCCCCTGACTTTAGCCTACCTTTCCAACTAGCAATGGAGGCTAGTGGTGTGGGGGCTGGTGCCGTCCTTGTGAAAAAGGACGATGATGGGCTGGAGCATCCTGTTAGTTTCTGCTCGGAGAAGTACAATTCGGCCCAGGGGAGCTGCTCTGTTGTCGAGGAGGAGCTGCTGGCGGTTGTGCTTGCGCTGGGGCATTTCGAGGTCTATGTTCCAGCCTATGGTCCGGTCGTTGTAGTTTACCCAGATCATCACCCTCTCAAGTTCCTGGACCAGTTTCACAATCGGAATATGAGGCTGACCAGGTGGTCACTAAGGTTACTGGTATATAACCTGGACATACGCCATATTGCCGGTTGTGACAACGTGGTTGCAGATGGTCGTTCAAGGGTATATGATCCTGGGTAGATTGACACACGGGTAGGCTCCTGCTTTAGTTTGGATAGTATTTTGCGCTTGGTGCTTGTTGGCTCGCGGTTGTAGCCCAGCATATTGGGTCGTAAAGCAGGAGTTGAGCGTTTGGTATAGAAGAAAAAACTAGGCTTGCCCCTATAGTGCAGCCGAAATAAACAAATTAAAAACATAAAAATCAAATAAAAACTCTTTCTTTGATAGTTGAATTTGTTCAGTATGTTATAGCAGTAATTCTGAGTTGCACTCCTCTCAGAATGCTGGGCTAGAGAAGCTCGCTCTTGAGGAGCATAACTACATATAATTTAACCTATGGTGTTGGGGAGGGTTATAATTTTGAAAAATGTTTTGTTGAAGAACTGTGCCAGATCTTTTACTGCCGCTGGGTGATGGGAAGTGGAGATGTAGCATGGGTTCTAACCATCAGATTTTTGTGAGCCTTGGGGCCTCTGAGAAAAATCTTGGGGGGGGTGTGACGTTAACCACTCCGTTAGAACCGCATGGCTTGTCCTACAGTGACTCGCTAGGATCGCCAGGGCAGTGGATGTGGCTACAGTTTATGTATTAGAGTGTGCTTTATTTCATATGAAAGCTCGTGTCATGGGCAGTCCAGAAAGGCTCCTTGTTTTCACCCATGTCAAGGCTTTATATATTTAATTGTAGAGTATATGTTTTATCATTAACTAGTAATGATGGGATCTGGGAGAGAGAGAGAGAGTAGAACAGAGTGAGAGGGAGCGCGCAGTGTTTTTGTCCCGCTCGATGACGTCACGGCTGGCTGCCTCGTGGGGGTTTGGTTGAGAGAGGTCCTTACCATGCTGCTAGCTCCCTTGCTAGTGGCTAGAGGACTTGTAACCGCTTTTTTCCCACGCGGCTCGAGCTAGTGCGAGTATATATACAGTTCCTCGCCACTCTCTCCCTCAGATTTGGTTTCTAGAACGCATCCATCTTTATCCCTTGCTACCTGTCCCCTGCTCCGCACCTGAGAATCTTTTCCTCTGCTTACCTCTCTCTTTTTTCATATCTTTCACCACCTTTTATTAATATTATACCCCCTCTGGTTAACTCTGCAAAATCAGCTTAATGCTGGCCAGTTGTATTGTGTGTTAAGGTCTGATATAACCCATGTATGTTAGTTGTTAAGATAAGTGGATCACGAAGCATTGGTTGGCATTTATATTGTTTAAGTACCGCGTCCTATAATTATTAGTGTTCTGCTGGATTAGATAATGCTAGACTAGGGGTCTGATATTATAAGGTATTGTTTCCTATGAGTGCTGGCTTTAGGAAAAAGCTGCACGACATACCTGAGAACTGGAGTTGATTGAGTAAATTCTAGTCTGTGTGCCATTGAGAGTAGAGCATGCACGAATGAGGGCTTTTTGCCTATACCATTCTGCGCTGTTCTAAGCTCGTTGTTTGTCTTTGAGGTACGCCAGGAGAACGCTTAATACTTCGGTATTAAGGTTTCTCAAGAGAGCTACCCTTCCCTATAACGTAATATTTGACGCACAGACTTGAGATTTGCACTAGGCTATGCGGCATGCCATGCGCACCAGTATCTCGTATCATTGACTCTAGCTAGACTTTATCAGTCACAGTAGACATTAAGTATATTAACCTAATTACTCTTTTTATGCATACCCATTTATCATTACACAAAAATTTCGCAGCCTAGTTTGATGTATGGAGACACAAACGACTTAGGCTCTTTTTGTTGATAGGAATACTGCATTGTCGTGGCGATTATTATTGTTGTAGCGTTTAGGATATTCTTGGCCCCGACTGCATTATATATTCTGCCTTTTTGTGTGCATAGCCTGCACGAGCATTGTTCCGCTGCCTGCCTTTTTGGGTTCCATTTCCGATACGAGCATCTTTATAGCATCTAACATTTAAAGAAGATTCCTTGTTGGTGTTGAAGGACTTTAGTGCACTTTCTTTCATGCAGGAGTGCCTGACATTTATTGATTAAAGTAACGTAAGCTGTAACTTCTCTTACCACCTTACTTTGCATACCATAACCAAGCACCTTCGGTTATAGGTAGTAATAGGCTGTTTTCACATAACATTAAGCCTAGAGTAGACGCACATTTATTGAAAGTTTGATAGCCTATTATTGCATATAGAACTCTGTAGATTATTTGTGTTCTTTGTTCACTGGGAATATACATCAGAGGTTGGAGCTAGCGCTTTCCGTTGTAACATTTATGCCATTACTAGTCCAATGAATAAGAGCCCTGATATATTTGAACCCCAGTCGTAACAATATCTACAGGATAGGCAAAAGGCCAAAATAGATAGAGAAATTGTGGAAATTGAACATAGGCTAAGAATATCATATGAACTACAACATATGGAAGAGGAGAGGAAAGCTATTGCAGGTATAAAGGAAAATTCCAAGTACTTCTTTTCATATGCCAAACTAAAGGCTAAATCAGCATCAAACATCGGCCCACTAAGCAAAGGGGATGGGTCATTCACAGGCGACAAAAAGGAAATGAGCGAACTCTTACGCCGGCAGTATGAAATGGCCTTCAGTGAGCCTGATGAAACAAAAGCCATCAGAGACCAAAATATATTTTTCATGGAAACCTCCCCCACGGAAGCCCCCTAGATGCTGGATATTGATTTCGGTCCAAAAGACATAGAAGAGGCCATTTCCAACATGCCATCCCACTCGGCACCAGGCCCGGATTCATTGAATTCGATCCTAATGAAGAAATGTAAGGAAAACCTCTCAAAACCCCTGGCTATAATGTGGAGAAGGAGTCTAGACACTGGTGAAATACCAGATAGCTTAAAAAACGCAATTATTGCCCCACTACATAAAGGAGGGAGTAAAGCACTACCAAAAAACTACCGCCCGGTAGCTCTAACCTCCCACATCATTAAAGTTTTCGAGCGAGTCCTGCGAAGCAAAATCTCAGCTTTCATGGAGGCAAATGAACTACACAACACCGGTCAACATGGGTTCAGAGCGGGAAGAACATGTCTCTCACAACTTTTGGAACATTATGACAAAATTCTTAAAGCGCTAGAAGAAAAGAAAAACGTTGCTGTCATCTACACCAATTTTGCTAAGGCATTTGATAAATGTGACCATAGTATAATAGCCCACAAACTAAAAGCAAAAGGTATAACGGGAAAAATCGGACGGTGGATATACAATTTTCTCGTAAACCGGAAACAATCAGTAGCAGTAAACCAAGTCACATCTGAGCCTTCGGATGTAAAAAGCTCAGTGCCCCAAAGAACAGTGCTAGCGCCCCTTCTGTTCCTCATTCTAATTTGTGACATAGATACCAACACCAGACACAGTACGGTGTCGTATTTTGCGGATGACCCAAAACTAAGCAAGATAGTAAACACACAAGAGGACACGGGCCAGCTGCAGGAAGACATAAATGTAGTGTTCCAGTGGACCAGGGAAAACAACATGCAATTCAATGAAGAAAAATTCCAATTAATAAGGTACGGAGATAATAATGGCGTTAAAGAAATCACAAACTACCTAACAGAATCTAACCACATAATAGAATGAAAAGACAGTGTGAAAGACCTTGGGGTGTTAATGTCTGAAAATATGGGTTTCAAAGAACATAACCAGGTCAAAGTTGTGGCTGCGAAAGGTTAAACTGGTTGGATTCTGCGTACATTTTAAACACGGGGTGAATTACTGATGATAACGCTCTTCAAATCTCTAGTGCTACCGCGGCTTGAATACTGTAGCGTATTAACATCCCCATACAAAGCAGGTGAAATAAATGACTTAGAGAGTGTACAAAGAAATTTCACTTCGCATATAAGTTCGGTAAAACAGCTACACTATTGGGATCGTTTAAGAGCACTGAACCTGTACTCGCTGAAACGTAGAAGAGAACGTTACCTAATAATATAAACGTGGAAAATCGCAGAGGGTTTAGTACCAAACCTACATACTCCGATAGTCATGAAATTCAGTGATAGGAGAGGCTGGGAATGCAATATCCCCCGGATGAATAACATGGGTGCTATGGGCTCTCTGCGAGAGGGCTGGTTATAACACAGAGGCCCACGTCTCTTCAACTAACTCCCACGACAAGTAAGAGACATGAGGGGCATCTCTTTAGACAACTTCAAGAGAGCCCTCGATGTCGAACTGCAAAAAGTGCCAGACGAGCCCATCTTAGCAAGGGAGTGGGCTGTCTCTTTGAACAGTCTGCTGCACCAAAACACAACCCACAACGAGGGGCGACGCACTCCTCGGTGCTGCTAGGAGAGTGGCGAACACAACCTAAGGTAACCTAAGTTAAGGTAAGGTATATATATATATATATATATATATATATATATATATATATATATATACTGTATATATAGCCTATATTTTTTTTGTTTTGCTATGTGGATGAGGGACACAAATGGCAAAGCTGCCGGTGACGAGTGCCTCCCCCAGAGTTGAAAGAGTGACAGGGCCAAAATCAAGGAATGTTTGAGCCAAAATGTCTGGACACACGGAGTTTGAAGCAATTTAAGTCATAGAATGTGAGAGAGATGGATTCAGGGAGAGAGTTCCAGAGCTCAGCTGTTGAATAGAAGAAAGATTGGGAATATTGCTTTATTCTTGATTTGCAGAATTGCACAGAGTAGGGGTGGGATTGTGTTGCAAGACTTGTACGACGTACCCTACGTAGAGGAGGTGGTATACACTGAGAGAGCTCTGAGGAACACTGGTTATTATAGTAGAGGAAGAAAAGCGAGAAAGATGCAACATTGCAGCGAAAACAGATATAATTGCAGACAATCGGTGAGTGGACGGGAGTTAATGATACGAAAGGCTTACCTTTCTACTTTGTCTAGAATTGCTGTGTGAGAGGATCCTCCCCACACATGTGAACAATACTCAATACAAGGATGCACTGTCTGTCAGTGTGGGTGTGTGTGGGTGTTTTGTTTTTGTTTTTTCTATGAGGATGAGTGAGGCAAAAGGCAAAACTGCCTGTGACGGAGTGCCTCCCCCAGAGTTGAAAGAGTGACTGGGCCAAAATCAAAGAATGTTCGAGCCAAAATGTCTGGATAGACGGAGTTTGAAGCAATTTACGTGATAGGATGAGGGAAAGATTGATTCAGGGTGAGAGTTCCAGAGCTCAGCTGTTGAATAGAAGAAGGATTGCTTAGTTAACGGGAGATTTGTATTTATGTGTTCATTTATTTATGTATTCATTATTTTCGTTAGTTTCCTCCCAAGACCTCCATCAAGCTTAACAAATACTCCCAAGACCCACCATTGAGATCAATTTGTACATTTTTCGGTACAGGCTCGCTATAGCTCAGCTGGAATAAATGGACACTTAAATGGCACAAAAGGTCTGAACGTTGCCAAACTAATGTATCAAACGTCTTAAAATCTCATAAATAATGGTGTTAACCCTTAAAGAGCGGCGCTCGACTTAAGTCGTGCACCAATTTGCAGCAAGTTAGGAGCATTATTAAGGCTTTTAAAGGGTTAAAATTGAGTGCAAATGGCCGGGAGCGCAGCAGGCCACACGTCCGACACCCAGGGCTTACCGCCACCCACTTACTCATGTTCCCTGTGTTCTCGAGAGACCGGCAGTGTAGCCAGTAGTAAGCATAGCTGGGAAAAATATACCGCTATACGCTAAACTCCCATGTTGGTGGCACCACTGCATGAGAACCACGAGTGCTACGTAGCTCGTTCTGGTCTCATTTTGAAGCTTTTAGCACCTAGTTTTTTGCTGAATACATTTATTTTCATGCAGATACTTGATTGATCATTCAGGAGGGCCTGAATATGCCCAAAATAGCCCAAAACACCCCGCTAGACAAGTTAAACAATAGGAAGAAGATCCAGAAAATACTGAAACCTTCCCATAAGTCAAGTCAGGGAAGGAATGTTGGATCTTTGATTATGGGGAGCATTTATTGAGCCTAATATAAACGTCTAATGATAACAACAATACAGGATATATGAAGCCCATCATTATACTGAAAAAGCTACTCTTCACTATGAAGCTCTTCCTAATCTGAAGACAATCGTCAACTAGTAGCCATAATAACATTACAAGGACATCAACCGGTGTTGACAGAATCAATGCATACTTACACATCCAGCCAGCAAACAGTTCGAATCAGACAAATAATGTCGAATATTCAGCTGCTGAGGACGGGTCTATTATCTTACACCTACCAACAACAGAAACATTAATATTGAACATCTTGTTTTGTATATGTTTTTTTCTTGAAGTCTTAAATGTGTTCAGTGTCATTTTGCCATTGATTCAGTATTTACTAATAGTATTTATGTTTGTATACTCTTTGTAACAGGGTAATGACGTAACAATTGTCGTCATGTTGTATCATCAACATAAACCATTATATATACCGGGTGTGTTAATGTACATATGGTCAGTAAATAACTGTTTAAGATAGTGCTAATGATGATGACCTTGGGTAACAGCAGACTTACGGAATTATCGGGCTATATCTTACACTCCTTAATCGTTGACTGTTGAGGGCAGGTTTTCTGGAACCACTTCTCCCTCGTGTGTAGACCAATTCGTTTTGAGATGCTAATACATTCGCCTCAATAGTCCTGGCGAGCGATACTGATCCACTAATTACGGAGGAGCTGATCTACCGAAAAATTAACAAACTTACCTCGAAAGGAGGGGAGGAGGTTTGGGGGGCGGGGTAAGGAATGGAGTTGTCTTGGAGAAATTTTCTTAATAAATACATAGATAAATAAGTAAATAAAGATATATATTAAAATCTTCCCTTACATGGCATTGTGCTTGTCTGTTAATTACTTGGTTTGATTTAGTTTACATAACCAAATATTCAGAACCAGTGTTTACATCTCCAGCGTTAGTTACTATTAATTGTGTTTCCTTGCGAGCGATAGCGATACTGCAATGTAGGAGAAAGCGTTGCACATTTCATATCAAAGGGGGTCTTGGGGTATTTTTTTAACTATGATTTAGGTATAGGGAGGAAACTAGAAAACATTGTAAGTTAATAATATTTAAATACATAAATATATAAATTAATTAATTAATAAATAAACAAATAATCTTCCCTTCATAATATAATATATATGTGTATTAGTATATACCTGGTTTGATCTGAACATCAGTTTAAATAGATATAGTTGCATACAGAAAATCGCAAAAGCTCACGAATATTTGTCAGTAGCTATACATTGATATTAATATGAAGAATTTAAGCTCAGCTTACATTATATGAGTATAATATAAATTAAACCACAAATATATCAAAGATACTGAATGCAAGTGTAACATACCAATTTACTTTTCATATGTCAATTATATACATTTATGATTTCACATTAATTTAACACACACACACACACACACACACACACACACACACACAAACACACACACACACAGTATTAGTTGAATGATATTTATATTTTCTATCAGTACACACTAAAGAAAATGTGGAAACAGGACAGGATTATCAAGGGTGACTATGTTGGAGTGGGAATTCTGATCATAAACACAACACAACAATAAACATGAACACATATACACACACACACACACAAACACAAACAAAGATACAGACAAAGTTATACAAACAGATAGTTGGGATCAGTGAAGTGTATGAAGGTGTAAATGGTCTGTGACGGTCGGTGAGAGAGAGAGAGAGAGAATGAGAGAGAGAGAGAGAGAATGAGAGAGAGAGAGAGAGTGAGATAGAGTGTGTGAGTGTGTGAGAGTGAGTTATAAGGAATAGTTAGTATCTCAAATATCTTGTAGTCCATTAGGGAAGATACTCCAAGTGGAAAGAGGGAGATTGTGTAGTGCCCTACACCCACTTCAGAGTATGTAATGTACTATATACTCTATTATTGAACTTCTCTACTGAAGAATTATTTAGATCTTCTGAGGGAAGTTTGTTCCAGATAGAACAGATTCTATGTGTGAAAAAGTGTCCACACATACTAGTGCTGAACTTTATGAATTCTAACTACCAGCTATGGTTGCATGTTGTATTCATGTTGAGACTACACAGTTTGCTATAATCCGCAATGTCAAACCCATTAGATTTTTGTTTAAACTTCATTGAATTGATCTGCGTGCTTCCAACGGAGGGAAATCAAGAGCTCTAAACCGGTCCTCCTAGCTCAGTCTTCTCATTGATAGACTAAGCTTTGTAGCCCTGGCTTGTTCTCTTTCCAGTCACTCTATATCTTTCTTGACTGATGAAAACCATATTTGAACAGCATATTCCAGAAGAGGCCATATTAAAGAGTTGTGGAGTGTAAGGACTATTTCCCTATTTCTATACTTACATTGTCTTTTAATATAATCAACTACATTTTGAGCTTTCTTCTCTACTTCAATAGCGAGTAGCCTGACTTGGGGTTTGCTTGGCAGATATGGATCACCTGGCACTGTTCCAACTTTAGTGGCATTTGGTATGTTCACTCAGCTTTTTCAGATGCATCTCAATTGTTCAACACCTTTAGGGTCCTTCATATTCACTCCAAGCATAATATAATCTGTAGGCTACACTTGGAGATTACACTCTACAGACCAATATTGATGGCATAATTTACGTATAAGATAACAGCAGTGGGCAAAGGACAGATCCCTGTGGAAATCGTTGCTGTCTACTTGTTAGCCAAGTTTCTATCCAATTTGTAGCCTCTCTACTCACTTTTAACATCAGCCTGCAATACGGCAATTTGTGAAAACCTTCTTTGAAATCTAAATAAAGGATGTCTATGGCTCTACTTTTATCAGATTCACTTAGCATTTCATGGACAAATTCCAGCATAATGTTAAGACATGATCGGTGTCGCCTGAATCTCTCTCTCTCTCTCTCTCTCTCTCCATGTATATATATATACATAATTATAGATATAAATACACGATTGCAGGTGTGGGACAAAGCAGTAACCAAAACATCTATAATTATGAACTATGTTACAATGCTTTCCACCACGCAACCCATGTTCAATGCAATAGACTATACCAGGAAAGAAGTAATCCTCTGTCCAGGTTGTTTTAGGGGGATTAGATACCGATCACTTGAATTATGTAATAGGGGCATAGACCCCTTTACATAAGGACTGGAAACGAGCACTCTCGGAGTTTGAAACTTGGGTCCATTGCTTAAAAGCAGTATCATGAAAGCAGTGGTCTCTCCGACTTTCTTAAACACAAAAATATGTACACAAACACAACTTTACATATAAATGCATGTAATTTCACACGCAATCGTCCATATCCCCGCCATATTGGCGACAAAATGTCTCGCCAGAAAACGAACAGCCCAGGACGATGCCAGACGCCAGTCACCCACGAGACACGTTAGAGGCAACACATTTTTGTTCTGTTGTTCGTTAATGCTGGGGTCACACATTCACATATATGCTCCCGTATGCTCCCGTACGAAGGTTTATTGGTAGTTGGCAACCGAATACGTAAAACGTAAGGGCTTAGTACGCAAAACGTAAATGAAATTGTGTCTAGTCGTGGGGGTTGGTACGCATGGCGGGCGTAGCCACGCTGGTCTTGGAGGTGGTTGGTGCGGCCAAGGTCGCCCGGTATGTTTTGGATTTCGAATCAGATACGGGGCTCGCGCTCACGTATGTCAAAAGTCGGGAAAGCATACGTTTTACCTGGCTAGCTGGTACGTCTTACGGGTGCAGCCCCGTAAAACGTAGCAGCTAGACAGGTAAAACGTGAGTTTCTCCCGCCAATCGTACAATGTGCACGTAAAAAACGGGAAAGTGAAAGTAAGTCCGGCCGCATCTGGCAACACCGCCGCACTGCGTGTTGGCGGGAAGACGCGGCAACGTTGTACGGGGGGTATACTAGAAGCAGCGGGGGACACTCCCGTCATACCTCTCACCACACCGGAGCAGCAAACAACAAGCCAACCCTGCCACCTGCTTGCCACCCTCTGCACCCTGCCCTGCCCTGCTTGCCACCCTTTGCACCCTGCCCTGCCCTGCTTGTCACCCTCTGCACCCTGCCCTGCCCTGCCCTGCCCTGTACCATGCAGAAGAAAGGCGTGAAGAAGGCCAGGAAGGCTTCCCCTGCCACCTCGACGTCTGACACATCACCTGGTGACCCCTCTCAGCCCGGCCCCTCCAACTCTGACCCCTCTCAGCCAGGCCCTTCCAACTCTGACCCCTCTCAGCCTGGCCCCTCGACGCCTGAAGATGAAATTGTTCTCGACCTCGGCCCCGATAGTGGAGAGCTCGAGGTTGAAGTGGATGATGAGACTGATGAGGAAGAAGAGGAGGAAGAAGTAGAACCTACACCTACCAACAGCCAGGCTCCACCAAAGAAACGGCGCAGGAAGAAGACGAACGTGATACTGACGGAGGAGACGGATAGGATGCTGGCTGATTGGATTGAGCTGGATGCGCCTTTCATTTATGACAAGGGGGACCCCAGGCACAAGAACAAGGAACATATAGAGTCTGTATGGGCGGAGAAGGCTGCGACCATGGACCCACCAATGACCGCCTTCGATTTGAAGACCTGGTGGGGATCTCTCCGCTCCAGGTTCGGCCGGCTCAGCAAGTTGAAGAGTGGCGATGGGGCCAAACGACTGACTGAGAGGGAGAAGTGGATCCTCAGCATGTTCCACTTCATGAAGCCACACATCGTCCGTCAAAATAAGCCCCGGTCACTTGGCATGCCTCAGGTACGTTGATATTTTTTATGTTTTCAAACCCTTCCACAGTGACAGTGTCAGTTTTAGGTTATTTTCGTAATTATTTTGCTTATAATGATGCTATTATTGTGTTCAATTTATCGTGTTAAAACTTCAAATATTTGTTAATGAAACGCATAATAACTCAAACCAGTTTATTCATGTTAGTTTAAAGGTTACAAGGATGAATGCTTATGTTGAATTTGATTTTAAATTTTATTTACATAAATAAGTACATGTTACTAATTCTACATTCATGTCACAACAGTCTGCTGCCCAGGCTGCAGCACCGGCGCCTGCTGCTGTTCCTGTCCCTGACCGCACCCCAACACCTCCTGTTCCAGTCTACGAGGTGGATGACCTCTCTGCCGGCAGTCAGGAAGAGGAGGACACACCCCCAGCCATCGCCCAGCCTGCACGGAGGGTGAAGAAGGGGAAGCCTCCTGGTGCTGTCCCTTCAACGTCAACACACGGGACCCTGGAGCAAGTGAGTAGAGAATATATTAGTTACATTGTTCATTGGTGGCACCCCCTTGCAATTCCATGCTATTATTAGATAAAGTGTTTCTGTTTCCAAAGTTATTACAATAACATAAATTAATAATAATACTAAAGATGTCATGATTTCACACCATACTATTGACAATAACTTTGAACATATTTTGTTCCCAGAATACCACAACATTTCATTGGTTAAAATAAATTTGTTGTCAAATATGAAAATATTATGTTTCGTGTGTTTAATGTTCTCTTGTTTCTTGTTCAAGGTCCTCGCGAATTCTGAGAAGCTGCGCCAGAACCTGGGTCAGGCGTTCGATGTGGTCGAGGATCAGGACCATAAGTATTGGCGCTACTCCCTGGAGGGCATGGTGAAAGACTGTGTGGGGCTGCCTCCAGCTTATAACACCACACTCAAGTTGGAACTGTTGGCAGCCATCGACCGGTTCAAGGTTGCCCATGCGGAGGGAGTGCCCCGGCCTGGTCCGGACCTCTTGCTCCACGCCCACAGGAGCTTTGGCTTTCCGGCGCCCCTACCCCAACCCGTGGCACAGCAGCATCCGACAGTGATGTACCAGGGCACTCCGGCAACCACCCTGCCTCCTCCCACCCTGTCGACCCAGCCTCAGCCTGGTCTTGGGGGCATCGTGCTACCTGCACACCAGGTTGCAGCCTTGAAGTCGTTGTTGGTGCAGCCACCTGTAACGCCACCCCCTCGCCAATTCGTCCCGCCTACTGCCTCCACACCCAGCCAACCGTCTTTCGACCTGGGGCAGTTTGGCAACACATTCCTAGAAATGTTGACGGCTCAAAAATCACCTGCACCTGTCATTGCAGGTATGCCTGTGTCTGCCATAGATCCCCTGAATGAGACACAGGAGATCCCCAAGCATTAATAATACCCTCTGTATATATATATATATAAATGTTAATGTGTATTTGTTAAAAATATATGTATTTGTGTTATGATGTGTGTGTTTCTATTTCCAATATTTTATCATAATTGTTGATTAATAAGATGACAAATAAAATCTATAATGAAAGTAATGAGCATACAAAATAAACAATTCATTTAAACGCAATAATGATAATATGGTTTATACTAATTATGAAAATCATTGATGGACAACTTACATTAAATATAACTGTTAGACATAAAGTACAAAACAAAGGTAACATGGAAAACATAGCAAAATTGAATGCAATTAGAAAGTCAAAGATGTAACATTAAATAAGCATAGTACAATTTAAGCACACATATAATTTAAACTACATAGGAAGAACCTAAACATTAGAGAAAATGCACTTTCAAAGATACAATTACAATACAAAGCAAACTAGCAAAGCCTCGATGTATTTAAAAGTAAATGTAACTCACCTAAATCCGGTCATCCTGCCAAGACACAGATCCTTGAGGGGAATTGAAGTAGGTCTTGAGGTAGTTGCGTTGAGCCTTGGCAAGCAGGGTTGCAGTGTTGCGGGTCACGGGTGGGATGTTGTTTCCTACAGGTGGGTCAGTCCTCCAGGCGGCAGGTATGAGTTGGTGGGTGTGTGGGTCCTCTTGATCTACCTCTGATTGGGGTGGGCATCAGCCTCGTAGGATGTTGTGCAGAATGCATGAGGCCAACACAACAACCTCTACACGTTCAGGTTTTAGAGATATTGCAGTGTGGGAAACCCGGAAGCGGTTGGCAAGAATGCCAAAGGCGTTCTCTACCGTCCGGCGGGCCCTGCTGATTCTGTAGTTGTATATTCGTTCCTGCTTCGTGAGGGATCGTAGGGGATAGGGCTTCATCATGTAGGCGCGTAGAGGGAATGCATCATCACCTACTAAGAAGTATTCCGTGGGTGGTCCAGTGGGATCGGTAGAGATGACCTCGGCGGGTGGCAGATTTGCGTCCTGTTTCTCAAGCAAGTTAGACAGACTGGTGTGTGCAAAGCCACCACCATCAGACTCTGACCCTATGGCACCAACGTCGACGTATATGAACTTGTAGTTGGAGTCAACAATTGCCATCAGGACAATGGAAAAAAACTTCTTGTAGTTGAAGTAATATGTGCCACCAAAGTTTGGGTTTCGGATCCGTATGTGTTTGCCATCAATGGCTCCTACACAATGCGGCAGATTCCATCGTTCCTCATAGCCGCTGGCAACCTCCTTCCATGCAGCAGGCGATTGTGGCATCTTGATCTCCTGATCTCCGTAGACAGAAATGATGGCCTGGCAGGTGTCGGGAACAATTTGGCTGATGGTGTTGTGGGCAACACGAAAGTTGTATTGCAGGCTCTTATATGAATCACCTGTAGCGAGGAAACGTAGGGTGATGGCCACCCGCAGACCAGGAGGAATGGGGTTCCGCCAGAATGTAGGTTTCCTCTGAATGAGGGGTGTGACACGTTTCACTTTCTCATCAAATAGTTGTTTGTCTACCCGGATGAAGTTTTTGTACAGTTGTGGACATTCGGTGGCCAACTCTTGCATCAGCTTCTCATAATGGCCATGTTCAGGCCTTCGTTGTAGATATGGCCACACCCACACTGTCCTCTTGCTCCTTTCCTTCTTCTTCTCTTCTTCTTCTTCATGGATGTGGTTTGCTATTGCAAGCAGTTCTAACATTTCTATGTAGGAAATGATCCATTGCATGAGCCGGGTGTTATGCCTGTTCTCCGGTTTGATTAGGGAGTTCACCATCTTGAACTCCTCCAGGATGTATTCCGTGATGTTCTTCATGGTGCCGAGTCAGGAGTGGGAATGGGAATGTTGTGGCCAGTCATGCCCTTTTCTAGTTCCCAGATTCCAACCAAGACATACGTGGTTGACAAAGACTGTCTTTGTCTGTGTTTGGACAGACGGGGTGTGCCTACGATTGTCCGGACACGGTCCACGTAATGCCTACAAACTCACAAGACGTACGGCCTCAGCTACGTAGGTCTTGTGGGGGCGTGGCCATGGGCGTGGCCTGTGTTCCCGCAAATCGGGCAGCCCAGGCGGACTAACGGGGACATGCTTACGCAAGTCGCAAGCACGTACGTAGCTCCATACGACTACATTACGTCTGACATAACACTGGCCCCGTTACGGTACGTATGTCGGGAAGTGCAATAGTCTTCCTCTATACGGGCGTACACGGCCGGACTACGCTCGTCATTACACAAAATTGGCGATCACACCTGACGGGAGCATACGGGAGCGATATACGTGAATGTGTGACCCCAGCATATCTCTCAGCTTATTGTAAGTAATTTTCTTATAAATACTTACCAGTCACAAAAGGATCTGTGTTATCAACTTATTTAGCTGATAAATATTAGAATTGAGCTGATGTCAACGGGTTGCTTTGATATGTACTGATAACCATTTTACAACTATTCTTGTGTTTTTGCTTTACAGGAACAATGCCGAAAAGATGTGCTGCATTCAATTGTCGTGGAAACTACAGGGGAGAGCCATACAGTCCTATGGTGTGTTTCCCGAATGAAGAACAAGAACGACATGCATGGATTAGTGCTATGCCAAATAGCCCAGAAAGTTTGAGAGACAGGTCGAAACTATGGATTTGTGCATCACACTTCGACTGCGATTGGGTCACAGTTCGGGGAGGAAAACGACCAGCTGGGCCTCCTACAGTTTTTAAAGGTGTACCCAAGTCTTGCCTCAAACAACTTACGTCAGCTCCTAGGTTAACTAAAACAGTGACAAGTGAAGCAAGGCTTAAAAAACAAACTGAATTTGAAAATGAACAAGACAAAATGCATAGTTATGACAAATTTGCAGGAGAGATTGGAAAACACTTCCCTGAGTTTTATAGAATGCAAAATGGTAGAGAACTGACAATGTTTAAGACAGATGGTAATGGTAGAGCCGTTGATAAGTTTCTTCATTTTAAAGAGGTACAGTCTCCTTTTGGTTTTCTGCAGCTGGTAGTAGCAGAGAAAAGTGGCTTGGAGATACCAAAAAGTAAACTGAATCTTCAAAAATATTGCTTGGTAAGTAAGTGGTCTCAAATTGAAGAAATAGTGAAAATTATGAACACTCATGAAGCGACTAATACTTAAAAAGAATAATTTCAGAACTTGACTCTATCACAGAATTTCATGAAATTGAAGGTTTTCAGTTCATTCAAGCACAGTTACAACTCCTTCTTATTCCTCCTAAAAATCGCCGATATACAAAGTATATGTTAATTCTTGCAGCAGAACTGTTTAGTATATCACCCACAGCATATAGAATGCTTAGAAACTCCAAAGCAATTAGTCTTCCTTGTGAGAAACAGATTCGCCAATTGTTATCTCGCACTTATGCTGACAAGTGTCTCCCAATCCTTTTTGATCAGTTGAAGCCACAACAGCGGTTAGTTAACATTTTGTTTGATGAAGTCAAGCTTAAGCAGGCCCTTAGATTTACAGGAGAGCATATAGTAGGCTATGCAACAAACGGACCAGAAAATCTAGCAACATCTGCTCTTGCTATTGAAGTTGTTTGTCACTATGGAGGACCACGGTACATCATACGAATTCATCCTGTATCAAAACTGAATGCTATTCAACTGAAGGAAATATTACTTGAGGCTGTATATGTTGTTAAAGCTAGTGGTGGCCATCCAGTATCGTTCGTCTGTGACAACTGTCCACTGAATTAAGCTGTTTACAGAATGCTTGGGGGTCCTGGAAAAGTAACACTAGCACCAGATGGCATAAATGTTTTCCTTGTCTATGATTATGTTCGCATCCTCAAGAATATGAGAAACAACTGGATCACAGAGAAATGTCAAGAATTACATTTTAGCAAGGACGGTACAGAATATTTGGCGTGTTGGAGTGATGTTAAAGCTCTTTATAATGAAGATCAGAGGACACCACTTCGTCTGACAAAACTCACACGCTCATCAGTATTTCCTAAACCATTGCAACGTCAGAGTGTGCCCTTAGTTTGCCAAGTGTTCAATGAGAAAACGATTGCTGCGTTTGAAGGTCTTAAAGGAACTGTTAAATTTCAGGATGGAACAGTGATATACATAACACTGGTAACCAATTGGTTTAAAATGATGAATGTTAAAAGCAAGTACAGCGCAGTTCATTTACGAGACCAATATCGTGAACCTTGGACATTAAACTGTACAAACTTCAAAGCTCTGCAGGAAATGTGTACAGTTGTATCCAGCTGTCGGTGGACTGGTGGGCATGGCAGAGAGAAGAAACTAACACAGTCAACAGCAGATGCCTTTGTCATCACAACAAGGTATAACATAGAAGCAGCACAATATCTTTTTGAAACCCATGATTTTGCTTACATCCTACCTGCTGTTTTTTCACAAGATCCCCTAGAAAAGTTTTTTGGTCAAGCAAGACAACGTAGTGGAGGAAATGTTTACATTAACATTGGGGATGTTCAAGCAGCATCCAAAGTACAGCAGTTGCATCAGCTGTTGAAACGTGACATCGTTCCTGACCGAGCCAAAGAAGTAAGCTGTGAATTTTGTACAGCAGCAATAGATGATGGTGATTTACAACTTCTGGAAGAGCTGACATTACAAGACACTCAACTACTTCTAGATTCAGATGATACTTTAACCCATAACTAGCGGCGCGCAACATAAGTCGAGTTAAATAAAGCTGGACTATGTGGCGGCGCTCGACATAACTCGAGTGGCAATTTCAGCACGTAATGTGGCTGAGAGAGAGAGACAAGTGGTGGCAGGAGACTAGCGAGCGTATGACTGCTCCAGACCACCGCGGCGAACCTACTGACACAAATCTCAGCTCCCTCCTCCCTCTCTCACTCGCTACATACTCAATTATGTACCGAAAGTACCGAATTACCTGCTTTTTGCACTCGCGTTGCACGGTTATTGCAAGAAAACTATCCATCATACAAGGATCGTTATGGTGTCATTCGAAAGCTCTGTTTATGCCCTTTCAGGGATAGGTACTTGTTTTACGTTCTGGGTCTTATTTAGGCATGAAAATGATCACGTAAACAGCCCTATTTTGGCTAAAAACACCCCGCTGGGCGGTACACATAAATAAACCGCATAGGCCGCTCGTAAGGTGTTAAAACATAAAATTGTCTACATTGGGGGATTTTTAGCTCATAAACATGGACAACAGGAAGTAGATTCTGGGGAATGCTTGTCATCAGAGTTTTTGACTGCGCTCAATCGAGGTGGGCTGAGTATGCCTACACTGGCTACTGTCTTCTTTGTACATAGTGGCATCACCCTTCAAATGTCTCTTCAAGACTCGAAAAAGTGTTGTCGCAATTACTTGAAACAATGCTTGTGTTATGTAGATGCTCCTTTAGCTAGCCATTCAGGAGCATGCCAGACATTGTGTAATGTGTTGTTTAAGGCCTTTGTATTTAATACAAGCGATCGGGAGTGTACACTAGGCTGTTTAAGGCGACAAGAGAAACTTTCTAATGTTTAAGTTAATTATTGTGTTATGTGACTTTTGATATATGTAAAATTATGTGTAAAGTAATATTTTTGCAAAGGATTTACTTTAATTTCTTCTAATATTTAATTAATGTAAGTCATGGTATGATGCTTTGCTTGTATAATACATGTTCTTATAAACTATCTCATTATAACTGTATATTTTCCTATTATGTTCAATCACGAAAGAGACTTATGAGTTAATCAACCAAAAACAAATGTTTTATTTTCCTTTACTTGGTTGCTCTAGTTAATAAGATGTTGTAGAGTAAAAACACAAAGTCCCATATCCAGTAAAACTAAAATAAGACCTCAGTTTGTGGGCCTGACAATGGACCCAAGTTCCGGGACCCGAGTATGGCCGACGCCAGTCCTTATGAATAGGGGGTACAAACCTATATTTGATATAAACACAAGAGGTTACAAAACTCCTTAACCATGAGGTAATCCCAACTCGAAGCAGTAATCTCCAAGTGAATAATACAATTACTGGTCCTAAAGTTGACTGAAACATAAGACATCCTACTGGTGCAGGGCTCCTCACACAACTAAAGACTATGGGGCACTATGCTAGGCACCCATACCACGAGATGTCATGCACCAACAGTTCACACTGGCACCTTTAACCCTGCTCAGGTAATTTCCCAGAAGTGTGACGTAATTAGCAATGTGGCCCCATATGGTTACCGGCACTTTAAATGGCTCTCACCCGAAAACTAATTGATGGATATTAAGTTTCTTGTTACCAATAGAAACTACAATAAATACTTAATATTATGTTAAGAGCAAATTACACTACTGTAATGATTCCGGTGCTATTCCTCCCTCTCCGCCCTCCTCTCTCTTACTTATGCCTAATATCCTAATCTCTTCTAAAGATGTACTTTCTACCCTCTCTGGGCTTAACACTAATAAGGCGTACGGTCCGGACGGTGTTCCTCCTGTTGTTCTCAAAAACTGTGCTTCCGTGCTGACTCCCTGCCTAGGCAAACTCTTTCGTCTGTCTATCCTCTAACGTCTTCCCTTCATGCTGGAAGTTTGCTCACATTCAACCTGTCCCAAAGAAGGGTGACCGCTCTCAACCCTCCAACTATCGTCCAATTGCTCTTATCTCTTGTCTTTCTAAAGTTTTTGAAACTATTCTTGCTTCCAAATTTCTTAAGCATTTCTCTTCTCATAATCTGCTCTCAGATCGCCAGTATGGCTTCCTTAAGGGTCGCTCTACTGGTGATCTTCTTTCATATCTTACTAACTCTTGGTCATCCTCCTTTCGGGACTTCGGTGAGACTTTTTTCTATTGCACTAGACATATCGAAAGCCTTCGATAGAGTCTGGCATAATCTTTAATTTCTAAACTACCCTCCTTCGGTTTCTATCCCTCCATCTGTGCCTTTGTCTCTAATTTCCTTTCCGGCCGTTCCATAGCCGCGGTTGTGGACGGCCATGTTCACTTCCTCACTCTATAAACTCCGGTGTTCCTCAGGGCTCTGTCCTATTTCCTATTCTCTTTCTAATTTTTATAAATGATCTCCTTAACTGTACCTTAATTCCCATCCATTCATACGCAGACGACTCAACCTTGCACTACTCCATTAGTTTTTCAGAACGCCCCAGCCAGCAATCCCTCAACGACAAACGTAATGAAGCCATAGAACTCTTAAATTCTGATCTAAATACTATTTCCAATTGGGGCAGAGAAAACCTTGTTAACTTTAATGCTTCCAAAACCCAATTTCTCCATCTATCTACCCGTCAGGATCTCCCACCGGACTATCCCTTATTCTTCAACAATACAAAAATCAACCCTTCATCTTCTCTCAATATTCTTGGTGTCTCTTTTTCTTCTGCTCTCATTTGGAAGGACCATATTACCAGTCTTGCTAAGGCAGCCTCCCAGAAGCTGGGTGTGCTCAACCGCCTTAGGGGGTTCTTTTCCCCTGCACAGCTTCTTGCTCTGTACAGGGGCATAGTGCGCCCTTGTATTGAGTATTGTTCACATGTGGGGAGGTTCCTCTCACACTGCTCTCCTAGACAAAGTTGAAAGGAAGGCCTTTCGTATCATTAACTCCCGTCCACTCACCAACTCTCTGCAATCTCTCTCTCTCCGCCGCAATGTTGCATCTCTCTCGCTATTCTATCGCTACTATAATAATCAGTGTTCCTCAGAGCTATCCCAGTGCATACCACCTCCTTTACGTAGGGCACGTGGTACCCGTCTTGCAACTCAATCCCACCCCTACTCTGTGCAACTCTCCAACCCAAGAGTGAAACGTTACTCTCAAACTTTCTTCTACTCAACAGCTGAGCTCTGGAACTCTCTCCCAGAATCAGTCTTTCCCTCTTCCTATGACTAAAATTGCTTCAAACTCCGTGTGTCCAGGCATTTTGGCTCGAACGTCCCTTGATTTTGGCCCTGTCACTCTTTCAACTATGGGGGAGGCACTCGCTATAGGCAGTTATGCCTTTTGCCTCCCTCAATCACATAGAAAAAAAAAAAAAAAAAAAAAAAAAAAAGTCTTTGAAAAAAAAAAAAAAAAAGTAGTGAAACAAAGGGTCAGAACAAGTGAGGCATATCTCATACATTACATAAGCTGGATTAATTTGGTTGCAGGGCCGTGGAGGGGATGGCTGAGGGTCTTGGGTGACAACAAGGCAGAACTCTGGGGCTAAAAAAAAGTTCGATAGGAAGGGGAAATTTGTAGTACACATTTGGGATTATGGACCCCATATGGTGACCGGACCGGTTGGTACAGGAAAGGGGAGGAGAGAGAGCGGCGGCTCACACCCTCTGCCAGTTGTAGGACGATGCGGACTGACTGTTCGTCTTCAAAATTTCTTGCCATCGGCCTCCGGCCGTGAAATATTCGCGAAAAACCTGTTTTACGCATATTTTTTGGCCCATATGGGGCCAATAAGCCTGAGCAGGGTTAAGGCAACCCATGGAGAGAGAGTTTACCACTTTAGTAACTGTCACACCCCACTATCCCCTCACGTTGTACCTCGCCAGGTTAATGTTCTATACCTGCTGTTTTCACCCAGTAGAGGGACTAAGGTGGTTCACCAACCTGGGACAGACTAGGTCCATAACCACAATAATGCACCAACCTGGGACAGATGAGGTCCATAACCACAATAGTGCACCAACCTGGGACAGACGAGGTCCATAACCACAATAGTGCACCAACCTGGGACAGATGAGGTCCATAACCACACTAGTGCACCAGCCTGGGACAGATGAGTTCCATAACCACAATAGTGCACCAACCTGGGCCAGACGAGGTCCATAACCACAATAGTGCACCAACCTGGGACAGACTAGGTCCATAACCACAATAGTGCACCAACCTGGGCCAGACGAGGTCCATAACCACAATAGTGCACCAACCTGGGCCAGACGAGGTCCATAACCACAATAGTGCACCAACCTGGGACAGGCTAGGTCCATAACCACAATAGTGCACCAACCTGGGCCAGACGAGGTCCATAACCACAATAGTGCACCAACCTGGGACAGACGAGGTCCATAACCACAATAGTGCACCAACCTGGGACAGACTAGGTCCATAACCACAATAGTGCACCAACCTGGGACAGACGAGGTCCATAGCCACAATAGTACACCAGCCTGGGACAGACGAGGCCCATAACCACAATAGTGCACCAACCTGGGACAGATGAGGTCCATAACCACAATAGTGCACCAACCTGAGACAGAAGAGGTCTATAACCACAATAGTGCACCAACCTGGGACAGACTAGGTCCATAACCAAAATAGTGCACCAACCTGGGACAGACTAGGTCCATAACCACAATAGTGCACCAACCTGGGACAGACGAGGTCCATAAAGAGTCACTGGAACTCCTGTTTCATTTGCTTGGCCTCTCTTACTGATTTTCTTTGTGCCTCATTAACACTGAGAGCAATCCAGCTAGCTCTCACAAACATCTACTCCTCCTATCCACTTCACTACACTAAACATGCTAACCACACTTCATTCCTCCACACCAAAATCAAAACCAAATGATAAATTTTAGCCCAGCCTCGGAGTCCCCAGGGGGGACTTGGGGGACAAAAATGCCCCCTCACTCGCAGGACCTTCCCCTGACGACCCCCAAAATTACCTGGACCTCGGCCTGTTACTCTTTCTATTAATTTTTGCAACATTCGCGGACTTTCCTCTAATTTTCACTCTGTTGAACACCATCGCTCCTCCTACAAACCTGATCTTCTTTTCCTCACCGAAACTCAGGTGTCTGATGCAACATCCAGCAGCCCCTTCTCTGTATCCTCCTACTTTCTCTATCCTAGTTTCAAAGCCAAAGGCGGATGTTGTGCATATGTGCACATATGTGCACCCGTTTTCCGGGTCGCCTCGGAGATCGGCCCAACATTCTTGACTTGTTTCTAACTTCTAACCCTTCTTCTTATAGTGTCGATCTTTTCTCTCCTTTGGGCTCCTCCGACCGTAAACTTATCTCTGTCACCTGTCCTATCTCTCCAGTACGGCCACCCGATCCACTTAGCCGGCGGCGCTTGTGGCACTTTGGCGGTGCCGACTGGGAGGCTCTCCGGCAGTACTTCTTTGATTTCCCATGGAATGATTTCTGCTTCCGTGGCCGGGGACCCTCGGAGAGTGCTGAACGCATTACCGAGGTAATCCTATCGGGCATGGAAGCATACATTCCATTCTCTTTGTCTCAGACTAATGCTAAAAAATCTTGGTTTACTTACGCCTGTTCTACTGCTGTCCGCAATAAGGAGGAAGCATTCAAACGGTACCGACACCTTAACACCTTACGAGCGGCCTATGCGGTTTATTTATGTGTACCGCACAGCGGGGTGTTTTTAGCCAAAATAGGGCTGTTTACGTGATCATTTTCATGCCTAAATAAGACCCAGAACGTAAAACAAGTACCTATCCCTGAAAGGGCATAAACAGAGCTTTCGAATGACACCATAACGATCCTTGTATGATGGATAGTTTTCTTGCAATAACCGTGCAACGCGAGTGCAAAAAGCAGGTAATTCGGTACTTTCGGTACATAATTGAGTATGTAGCGAGTGAGAGAGGGAGGAGGGAGCTGAGATTTGTGTCAGTAGGTTCGCCGCGGTGGTCTGGGGCAGTCATACGCTAGTCTCCTGCCACCACTTGTCTCTCTCTCAGCCACATTACGAGCTGAAATTGCCACTCGAGTTATGTCGAGCGCCGCCACATAGTCCAGCTTTATTTAACTCGACTTATGTTGCTCGCCGCTAATTAAGGGTTAAAACTCAAGACTCTCATTCTTCTTATGTGTCTGCCCGGAATCAAGCCAAATCTGTTCTTCGACTTGCCAAGCACTCTTTCATCAATAATAAATGCACTGAACTATCCAACTTTAACTCTTCCCAAGCTTTCTGGCATCTAGCCAAAAACCTCTCAAACAATTTCTCTTCCTCGTCTTTCCCTCCCCTTTCCCACTCTGATGGCACAACCATCACTTCTTCCTCTGACAAAGCTAAACTCTTCGTTCAAACTATTGCTAGAAACTCCACCTTGGATGATTCCGGTGCTATACCTCCCTCTCCACCCTCCTCTCTCTTACTTATGCCTAATATCCTAATCTCTTCTAAAGATGTATACTTTCTACCCTCTCTGAGCTTAATACTAATAAGGCGTACGGTCCGGATGGTGTTCCTCCTGTTGTACTCAAAAACTGTTCTTCCGTGCTGACTCCCTGCCTAAGCAAACTCTTTCGTCTCTGTCTATCCTCTAACGTCTTTCCTTCTTGCTGGAAGTTTGCTCTCGTTCAACCTGTCCCAAAGAAGGGTGACTGCTCTCAACCCTCCAACTATCGTCCAATTGCTCTCATCTCTTGTATTTCTAAAGTTTTTGAAACTATTCTTGCTTACAAATTTCTTAAGCATTTTTCTTCTCATAATCTGCTCTCAGATCGCCAGTATGGCTTCCTACTGGTGATCTTCTTTCATATCTTACAAACTCTTGGTCATCCTCCTTTCGGGACTTCGGTGTGTTACGCTGGCCAGCTTGCCAGAATGCGCTCATAACTCGCTAGCGCTCGCCAGGGCAGTGAAATGGGCTACAATAATCGTAGAACGATGTTCTTTCTTTCATAGAGTTCATGTTGTCGCAGACAGATCAGTGGTGATCTTTATTCTTGTCTGTGACACTTGGTAGTATTTTATATCATTGATAGAATATAAGATGCATTGTGTGAAGTTCTAAGGAGAGAGAGAGGCGAGAGTGGAGTGGTAATATGTGCGTGTGTATGTATGTGCTGCCTTCCTCGCTCGGAGGAGTTTCCCACGCTCCTGATTGGCCTGGCGAGTCACGTGACTTCTGCTCCTCATGACATAGTCGTCTGTGATTGGAGGCCGCTGTCTCAGCTCGGTGCTGGGGGGCTCCTTCCCTCGTGTCTCCTGCAGAGCTTGGCGTAGCGTGCTTGGTCCTACATGTCCTTTGCAATCTGTCCCACATATAACCCCCTATACTACTTTCTCTCTCTCTGAACTTCTTCTTTTTTTCATACTTCCATCTTTATTCAATTACTTATCCCTTCTGGTTCTGCATACGACTTCCATAGTCGGCCAGTCGTATTACCAGCACCAGCTCTCACATTTATGTTTGCACTAGCATTAGGGATTAGTAGAGTCATAGTCATATGGTAGCCTAGTGTTGGGGTGCTTCTAATTATTGGGCTGTTCTCTCTTATTATTTAATGCTAGACAGTGGAAGGTATCTTTGGTCGTTGTCTGAGTTATGTATGTGGCAAGTCAGAGCCTGTACAACATCGACGAAGCTAGCTAGCCTGTAACCCTTGTGCATATTTTCCTTTGCAAGTGTAGCAGTATACAAGTGAAGGGTTTTTGCCTACTCTCACCTGCATACTTGCTACCTCATTTTGTTGACCTTTGTGGAGTGCCAGGGTAAGACCAGATACTTGAGATCTGGACTTACCAAGAGAGCCTCCAAGTCACTTAACGTAACATAAGGGAAATCTGTTCAAGGGGAGACAGTAGGCTACGAGCATGCTTGCGCTCTGCCTAGTTTCCTAGTACCTTTTATGCCACTGCTAGACTTTATTAGTGAGAAAGACAGCATTGTGTTTATTAACTTTCATTGTGTATGCTTTAGGAATTATTCACGCTTTATTTTAGCCAAGGTTGATGAATAGTGCACAACCCAGTTTGGCTGTTACGTTGGCTTAGGAAGTACTGTTTCTGAGTGGTTATTATTAGTGCTGTCACAGAGTTGTTGCACTCCATTGTTATATATATGTATCCTACTTATTGTGCTTTGGTGTCCTGCCCCTGCATTTATTTCTGTTCTGTATTAACGAGCATCTTAGAGCATCAGACGATTTCAGAAGATTCTATACCTGATTGCTGTAGGACTAGACTTCCAGTGCTTTCATAGAGCATTGTAGAGGTTAGTGTTGAGTACAGACTCACACTAAATAGTTAACGTAAGCATATACTCCTTTAATAAATCCTATTATAGTTTATTCAAGATTGTTATTACTTAAGAGCATTTTATTAACGTAAAGTACTCCGTTTGTGAGTAGGCTTTGCCGTCATCTGCAAGCCTTTGTAGAAGTGCACTAAAAACACAGTTAATTGATACCCCGTTATCCAGGAGATTAACTCTGGAGTGTTTAAGTGTTTTTGTTCACCGGCGAAATAGTTCGAGGGTTTGGAATTAGCGTACCGTTGTTGCAGATATTTCTTTTTTTTGTTTTTTTTTTTTTTTTTCTATATTCCAACTTACTTCCTCTCGGGCATAGGCTGAGAGCCTTAACATTCACCGCTTTACAATGAACAGTGAAGCCCGTGAGGTCTTGTTCCAGTCTAGGGAGTGAGACATGTGAAGCACGTAAAGTACAACGAGCACCTGCCATCTTGCCTTCACATGAGGCACGGTGCTCACTCATGGCCCGAAACGACCCCATCTCTGAAGCCACCTCGTTCCCGTGCTTCACTGTCTCACCACCTACACTCGGACTCTCACACTTACACACACACAACGCCACCTGTTGAGCAGATAACTCACCAGGCATTGCACCCCTATAGCACATTTTGAATATGGGAATATTCATACAGTGCTATTTAATCAGGGAACAATGAGGGTATTTTATTGACGTTTCGGTGGGCTTGTGGTAATGCACTGATACTAGGTACAGCACAAATTCCATCCCAATAATATCTTCCCATTGATACATCGGGATTTGAACCCGGGACCTTTGGATTACCATAGCCTATCATCTAGTCCATTCTTAAGTGCCCTTGTTTATTTCGTAGTGCCGGTCGTAACAAATGGCGACCTTGCCTAGTATCATGTCCTAGTCGTCATAACAAATGGCGACCTTAGACCAGAATATAGTGAACTGAATATTGCATTTTTTTTTTTGAGAATTCTTATTGCCATTTGCGGTTGAATTTATTTCTCGCATTGTTGGCAGTAGACATTATTTTGAGGATATATAGAACTTGTTGGAGTTATTGGTGACCTAGTATTGCACTCAAGAACATCTTTGAATATTTTTTGGTGAATAAAGCTACGCGAGAGTTTGGGTACTTTTGTCTTGACTGAGGTTTGTTGTTGTTGACTCCATCATGTCACTGGATGGGTCTGAGCATAGTGAGGGCACAGTGCAGGAGGCAGGCGAGGAGGTGGAGAAGGTGGAGTTGTTTAACGGCGTTCGGGTGGTGAACAATGAGGAGGATGTTCAGAGATTTTTGGAGGAGCCTGTGTCAGCGGATTGTGTGTCGGGGCTAGACCGGTACGGACTGCAGTGTGTGGCCACGGTCTTAGGGTTTCCCGGTACTAGCGGTTTGTCGAGAAGTGAGCTAGTTACCTGTGTGCTGGGTGGGGTGCATGGGGCTTCGGGTGGAGCGGGAGCTGGGGCACCTTCGGCCCAGCCCCCATTCCACTTGACTCCTATCATGGCGCCCCCTCGGGCTCCGGAGCCGGGTACGTTCCCGCAGGCCGATGCCCGCTGGCGGTTGGGTATGCCTCTAGGTGATTCACGGGGTGGGTCCCCGATAGTAGCACCCCCTCCTCAAGGTTTGTCTGCCGAGATGTTGTTTCAGCTCGAGCTCGCCAAACTTAACCCATAACTATCGGCGCGCAACATAAGTCGAGTATAATAAATCTGGACTATCTGGCGGCGCGCGACATAGGTCGTGTGGCAATTTCAGCATGTAATGTTGCTGAGAGAGAGAGACAAGTGGTGGCAGGAGAGTAGCAAGCGTATGACTGCTCCAGACCACCACGGCGAACCTACTGACACGAATCCCACCTCCTCCCTCTTCACTCGCTACATACTGAATTGTATGGGGAAAGTACCGAATTACATGCTTTTTGCACTCGTGTTGCGCGGTTGTTGCAAGAAAACTAGAGGTCATAAAAGGATCGTTGTGGTGTCATTGGAAAGCTCTGTTTATGCCCTTTCAGGGATAAATACTTGTTTTACGCTTGGGTTTTATTTAGGCATGAAAAAGATCACGTAAACAGCCCTATTTTGGGTAAAAACACCCCGCTGGTGGCTACATATTATATACCGCCTAGGCCGCTCTTAAGGTGTTAAGCAGCAGGAGCGACAGGATGAGATTGAGCAGCGAAAGCAGGAGCGACAGGCTGAGCTGGAGCAGCGAAAGTATGAGGCTGAGCTCGAGCAGCGAAAGCAGGAGCGACAGGCTGAGCTCGAGCAGCGTGAGCGAGAGTCTGAGCGCACGTTTGAGTCTGAAAGGTATCGTGCCGATGTTGACCTAGAGAAAACTTGTGTAGAGGTGACGAGGAACCGGGTCGTCCATGGGGGTCGAGCCCATGACCAGTCCCTGTTGCATCTACTTAAGTTGGTTCCAGTGTTTGATGAGTTAGGAGTTACAGAATTTGTTCTCCGGTTCGAAAAAAAAGTGCCAGGAGCACCAATGGCCCGAGGAGAAGTGGGCAGCCCTTGTTTCTTCACGATTGACGGGGAAAGCACTCAAGGCGTACGATGCTTTGCCCCTAGATTCCTGTGTGAATTACGAGTTGTTGAAAGAGGCGGTCCTGAGGGCATATGAGCTACAGCCAGAGACTTATAGGCTGAAGTTTAGGGCGGTTCCAAAAAGAAAGGAGAGTACTTTCCAGGAACACGCTAGAGAGCTGTCAGATGCATTTGAAAATTGGTTAAGGTCGGAGAAGGCAACTACTTTTGATTCAGTAAAACAACTAGTGTTGCTTAAACAATTTTTTAAATGTACTGGCAGTGTCTTGACTTTTAACCTTAAAGAAAAGCAACCGAAAACTCTGTAGAAGGCGGCTGAGCTGGCTGACCTTAGGGTGTCATTGATTCGTGGGTGCGGGTCTGCACAGAGAGCTGAGGCAGGTAACCAGGGGCGTACCACTCCACCCCCCCGAATTAATGACACCAATAATTATCCATTTAAGAGTACTGTTGCCAATTATGAACCCAAGTCGAAACCCTTCCCGTTTAAGAAAGACCAGGGCCCTTCCTCACCTCAGAGGAAGTCCAAGAGTAAGGTGGAATGTTTCAAGTGTCATGAGAAGGGGCATATTGCGCGCTCATGTCCGAGCACACCGCCTACAGCAGTGGTGTCACTAGTGAGCAACATTGGCGTTTCTTTGAGGTCTTCCGCGTTTGCCCGGGGTAAACAGTCGGTTGCGAAGTCATCGTCGGTGCAGTAGCAGCAGGAGGGCTTGTCACCCGTCCGTGATGCTTTTTGTGGTCATAGGGGGCACGGCACTGTGAGGTGGGCTGGTGTAAAGCATAGGCTTGAGTTGTTGCGTGATACGGGCACTTCCCAGACACTTGTTAAGAATTTCACTGGCAAGCCTGTTAACGTGGCTCGGGTTGTGGTGGTTCAAGGCATCAATGCTACGCCGTCTTACCCGCTGGTTAGAATGGAGCTTGAGGTAGACGTTGTGACATGGGAGTTGGATGTGGGTCTGGTGGAGAAATTGCCAGTTGAGGGGGTCGACCTCCTTCTCGGCAACGACTTTGCGGTGCCCACTTCCGAGGTTCCACCCTTAGTCGTTCCCGAGAGGGCAGCCGACACGAGTAGGGAGGTGAAGAGTGGCTGGAGAGGTGTCAGATGCCGCAGATGGCTTGTGCTGTCACCAGGTCTCAGTCCGCTCAGATGTCACAGCCTAGCACCCAAGATCTAGGCCAGGGTCGGAGGAAGGGTCGGAAAGAGAAAGTCAAGGCTGATCGGGTTGAGAGTTTGGATCCAGCGACACTCCTTGGCGACTCGGTACTTGACCCAAAGGTGAGCTCCGGAGTGGCCCCAGAACCTGTCCCCCCTAGTGACATGGTAGGGCGTGATGGCACTCCGCGACAGAGTAGTTCCCAGGTGGAGAAGAGTTGTGGGAACGGGGCTACTGAACTCGAGGACGGGGAAGCATGTCAGGTGAACCTGTTAGAGGAGTTTGTGAGGCAACCACCTGAGCAGCCTACTGTCCCTGCGTTGGTCTGCAGCGGCCGAGGTGGAGATGGAGAGGGGGGCAGTGGGGCACAGGTGGAGGAGAGTTGGGATTGTCATGTCTCGGTGGAGCAGTGGGCGGGGGACACGAGACAGGTGGCTGTGGAAGCGCTAGAGCACCTGCCTGAGCAGCAGTGTGCAGCGCTCCAGCACCTGCTCGGTTCATACAAAGCTGTTTGTGCCGAGCACCCAGGCCTCACAACTCATGCGGTGCACGAGGTTCCGCCGGCAGGTCACTTGAGTGTTAGTAAACCGTTGGCCTCGTTGTTTCAGTGGTTCAAGGTGGGCGACGAGGCTTTGGCATGGTTGTCAGGTCAGGGTCGACCCATGGCTGCTAAGGGTGGTGGTCAAAATCAGGACATTGAGGAGACTGGCGAGGTTGGCTGTGGAGTGGATGCGCCCAGCCGTCGCATAGCCTCCCAATGCTGCCCTAATAAAATGCAACAAACCTACCATAGACCGACTGTATCTGGCCATGTTGCTGAAGGCGGTGGTGCTGCGCAGGCACAAGTAGTTGCAAGGAATGCGGGGGTGCGCATGTACGGTATCGGCGGGGAAGCCTTAGCAATTATGAACTATGGGAGTGACTGCACAGGTGGTACACATTGTCCCTCTCATGACCTGGCTGTCCTGGAGACAAAGATGGAGAAGGAGGGAGCCTATAGTGTAGAAACTATGGTCTCGGCTGGGTTGTGGGAGGGCACTAGGCATGTTGTTCTTCGAGATAAGTTGCAACCTCATGTTCCTGAGCGACAAGAGGAGTTGTTTACTAGGCTATGGCAGTACGTCCGCATGTTTGTTGCTTCTCCAGGCCTGATGTACGGGGTAGAATCCGACATGGAGGCTGGAGACAGTGCAAGGGTCAAGTTAACTCCCTACCGTATAAATCCTGCTCAACAGCCTGTCGTGAAAGCAGAGCTAGACGACATGTGGAAAAAGGGTCTGAGGGATAAAGGATATCGTGAGTGGTCGTTGCCAGTAACTTTGCAACCTGAGTTAAGTGGCAAGATCCGTGTGTGTGTTGATTGCAAGAGTGTGGAAGCATAATCCCTGACAGACGCCTATCCATTACCTAGAGTTGACGACCCCATAGACCGCATCGTGTCTGCCTCGTTTGTCACTAAGGTGGAGATAGTGAAAGGTTATTGGCAGGCCCCGTTGCCGGAAAGAGCGAAGAGAAGTGCCAGTCTTGTGATGAACTGGGCAGTTTATCAGTGTCAGGTGTTGTTTTGCTGCCGGAACACAAGTTGGATGTGTGGCATGATAAGGGCACTGATAATGTTCTGGCTGATTGTTTGTCACGGGAGGGTATGTTTGCAGGAGAACCCTCGCCGTTCAGTCAGTGGTTGTTTGAGAGTGGAGAAAAATTAGGCTTGCCCCTGTAGTGCAACGCCGCCAAAAACACTATTAAAAATATAAAAAACTCACATACATTTTTTTTTTTTTTTGATAGTATATAAGTGCAGTATATCACAGCAAGCATCTAAGACACTCTGAGTTGTTGTGTTAGTAGGCTAGGCTTGGTGAAGCTTGCTCGTTGAGTGTGATATAATTATTATGATGCTATTACTTTGGGGAAGTGTTGTGCAGATTTGTTTTTATAATGCAATGTTTTATGTTTGTGATCGTGCCTTGTTTTCACAACTTGGGAGAGTAGCTGGGTTATGCGGGTTGGTTGGCATTCTGTCTGGTCAGATGTGAAGTTCACCTGAGGCTGAAACGTCCCACATCTTGGGCGGGGTGTTACTCTGGCCAGCTTGCCAGAATGCGCTCGTAACTCGCTAGCGCTCGCCAGGGCAGTGAAATGGGCTACAATAATCATAGAACGATGTTCTTTCTTTCATAGAGTTCATGTTGTCGCAGACAGATCAGTGGTGATCTTTATTCTTGTCTGTGACACTTGGTAGTATTTTATATCATTGATAGAATATAAGATGCATTGTGTGAAGTTCTAAGGAGAGAGAGAGGCGAGAGCGGGGTGGTAATATGTGCATGTGTATGTATATGCTGCCTCCCTCGCTCGGAGGAGTTTCCCACGCTCCTGGTTGGCATGACGTAGTCGTCTGTAATTGGAGGCCGCTGTCTCAGCTCGGTGCTGGGGGGCTCCTTCCCTCGTGTCTCCTGCAGAGCTTGGCGTAGCGTGCTTGGTCCTACATGTTCTTTGCAATCTGTCCCCCATATAACCCCCTATACTACTTACTCTCTCTCTGAACTTTTTTTTGTTTTCATACTTCCATCTTTATTCAATTACTTATCCCTTCTGGTTCTGCATACGACTTCCATAGTCGGCCAGTCGTATTACCAGCACCAGCTCTCACATTTATGTTTGCACTAGCATTAGGGATTAGTAGTCATAGTCATATGGTAGCCTAGTGTTGGGTGCTTCTAATTATTGGGCTGTTCTCTCTTATTATTTAATGCTAGACAGTGGAAGGTATCTTTGGTCGTTGTCTGAGTTATGTATGTGGCAAGTCAGAGCCTGTACAACATCGACGAAGTTAGCTAGCCTGTAACCCTTGTGCATATTTTCCTTTGCTAGTGTAGCAGTATACAGGTGAAGGGCTTTTGCCTACTCTCACCTGCATACTTGCTACCTCATTTTGTTGACCTTTCTGGAGCGCCAGGGTAAGACCAGATACTTGAGATCTGGACTTACCAAGAGAGCCTCCAAGTCACTTAACGTAACATAAGGGAAATCTGTTCAAGGGGAGACAGTAGGGTACGAGCATGCTTGCGCTCTGCCTAGTTTCCTAGTACCTTTTATGCCACTGCTAGACTTTATTAGTGAGAAAGACAGCATTGTTTTTATTAACTTTCATTGTGTATGCTTTAGGAATTATTCACGCTTTATTTTAGCCAAGGTTGATGCATAGTGCACAACCCAGTTTGGCTGTTACGTTGGCTTAGGAAGTACTGTTTTTGAGTGGTTATTATTAGTGCTGTCACAGAGTTGTTGCACTCCCTTGTTATATACAGTATATGTATCCTACTTATTAGTGTATTTAAGATACACGCTTTGGTGTCCTGCCCCTGCATTTATTTCTGTTCTGTATTAACGAGCATCTTAGAGCATCAGACGTTTTCAGAAGATTCTATACCTGATTGCTGTAGAACTAGACTTCCAGTGCTTTCATAGAGCATTGTAGAGGTTAGTGTTGAGTACAGGCTCACACTAAAAAGTTAACGTAAGCATATACTCCTTTATTAAATCTTATTATAGTTTATTCAAGCACTGTTATTACTTAAGAGCATTTTATTAACGTAAAGTACTCCTTTTGTGAGTAGGCTTTGCCGTCATCGGCAAGCCATTGTAGAAGTGCACTAAAACCCAGTTAATTGATACCCCGTTATCCAGGAGATTAACTCTGGAGGGTTTAAGTGTTTTTGTTCACCGGCGTAATAGTTCGAGGGTTTGGAATTAGCGTACCGTTGATGCAGATATAGCCTAGCATCTAGTCCATTCTTAAGTGCCCTTGTTTATTTCGTAGTGCCGGTCGTAACAGGTGAGACTTTTTCTATTGTACTAGACATATCGAAAGCCTTCGATAGAGTCTGGCACAAATCTTTAATTTCTAAACTACCCTCCTTCAGTTTCTATCCCTCCATCTGTGCCTTTGTCTCTAATTTCCTCTCCGTCCGTTCCATAGCTGCGGTTGTGGACGGCCATCGCTCACTTCCTCACCCTATAAACTCCGGTGTTCCTCAGGGCTCTGTCCTACCTCCTATTCTCTTTCTAATTTTCATAAATGACCTTCTCAACTGTACCTGAACTCCCATCCATTCATATACAGACGGCTCAACCTTGCACTACTCCATTAGTTTTTCAAATGCACAAGCCAGCAATTCCTCAACGACAAATGGAATGAAGCCATAGAACACTTAAATTCTGATCTAACTACTATCTCCAATTTGGGCAGAGAAAACCTTGTTACCTTTAATGCTTCCAAAACCCAATTACTCCATCTATCTACCTGTCAGGAACTCCCTGCGGACTATCCCTTATTCTTCAACAATACAAAAATCAATCCTTCATCTTCTCTCAATATTCTTGGTGTCTCTTTTTCTTCTGCTCTCAGTTGGAAGGACCATATTACCAGTCTTGCTAAGGCAGCCTCCCAGAAGCTGGTTGTGCTCAACCGCCTTAGGGGGTTCTTTACCCCTGCACAGCTTCTTGCTCTGTACAGGGGCATAGTGAGTCCTTGTATTGAGTATTGTTCACATGTGTGGGGACGTTCCTCTCATACCGCTCTCCTAGACAAAATTGAAAGGAAGGCCTTTCGTATCATTAACTCCCGTCCACTCACCATCTCTCTGCATTCTCTCTCTTTTTGCTGCAACATTGCATCTCTCTCGCTATTCAATCGCTACTACAATAAACAGTGTTCCTCAGATCTTTCCCAGTGTATACCACCTCCTTTACGTAGGGCACGTGGTACCCGTCTTACAACACAATCCCACCCCTACTCTGTGCAACTCTCGAACCCAAGAGTGAAACGTTACTCTCAGTCTTTCTTCTATTCAACAGCCGAGCTCTGGAACTCTCTCCCAGAATCAGTCTTTCACTCTTCCTATGACTTAAATTGCTTCAAACTCTGTGTCTCCAGGCATTTTGGCTCGAACGTCCCTTGATTTTGGCCCTGTCACTCCTTCAACTTTGGGGAAGGCACTCGCTATAGGCAGTTCAGCCTTTTGCCTCCCTCACTCAAATAGAAAAAAATATATATATATATAATCACAATAGTGCACCAACCTGGGACAGACTAGGTCCATAACCACAATACTGCACCAACCTGGGACAGACGAGGTCCATAACCACAATAGTGCACCAGCCTGGGACAGACTAGGTCTATGACCACAATAGTGCACCAACCTGGGACAGACAAGGTCCATAACCACAATAGTGCACCAACCTGGGACAGATGAGGTCCATAACCACAATAGTGCACCAACCTGGGACAGACTAGGTCCATAACCACAATACTGCACCAACCTGGGACAGATGAGGTCCATAACCACAATAGTGCACCAGCCTGGGACAGACTCGGTCTATGACCACAATAGTGCACCAACCTGGGACAGACAAGGTCCATAACCACAATAGTGCACCAACCTGGGACAGACGAGGTCCATAACCACAATAGTGCATCAGCCTGGGACAGATTAGGTCTATAACCACAATAATGCACCAACCTGGGACAGACGAGGTCCATAACCACAATAGTGCACCAACCTGGGACAGATGAGGTCCATAACCACAATAGTGCACCAACCTGGGACAGACGAGGTCCATAACTACAATAGTGCACCAACCTGGGACAGACGAGGTCCATAACCACAATACTGCACCAACCTGGGACAGACGAGGTCCATAACCACAATAGTGCACCAGCCTGGGACAGACTAGGTCTATGACCACAATAGTGCACCAACCTGGGACAGACAAGGTCGATAACCACAATAGTGCACCAACCTGGGACAGACGAGGTCCATAACCACAATAGTGCACCAACCTGGGACAGACGAGGTCCATAACCACAATAGTGCATCAGCCTGGGACAGACAAGGTCCATAACCACAATAGTGCACCAACCTGGGACAGACGAGGTCCATAACCACAATAGTGCATCAGCCTGGGACAGATTAGGTCCATAACCACAATAGTGCACCAACCTGGGACAGACGAGGTCCATAACCTCAATAGTGCACCAACCTGGGACAGACTAGGTCCATAACCACAATAGTGCACCAACCTGGGACAGACGAGGTCCATAACCTCAATAGTGCACCAACCTGGGACAGACTAGGTCCATAACCACAATAGTGCATCAGCCTGGGACAGATGAGGTCCATAACCACAATAGTACACCAACCTGGGACAGACGAGGTCCATAACCACAATAGTGCACCAACCTGGGACAAATGAGGTCTATAACCACAATAGTGCACCAACCTGGGACAGGCTAGGTCCATAACCACAATAGTGCACCAACCTGGGACAGATGAGGTCCATAACCACAATAGTGCACCAACCTGGGACAGGCTAGGTCCATAACCACAATAGTACACCAACCTGGGACAGACGAGGTCCATAACCACAATAGTGCACCAACCTGGGACAAATGAGGTCTATAACCACAATAGTGCACCAACCTGGGACAGGCTAGGTCCATAACCACAATAGTGCACCAACCTGGGACAGATGAGGTCTATAACCACAATAGTGCACCAACCTGGGATAGACTAGGTCCATAACCACAATAGTGCACCAACCTGGGACAGACGAGGTCCATAACCACAATAGTGCACCAACCTGGGACAAATGAGGTCTATAACCACAATAGTGCACCAACCTGGGACAGGCTAGGTCCATAACCACAATAGTGCACCAACCTGGGACAGATGAGGTCTATAACCACAATAGTGCACCAACCTGGGATAGACTAGGTCCATAACCACAATAGTGCACCAACCTGGGATAGACGAGGTCCATAACCACAATAGTGCACCAACCTGGGACAGACGAGGTCCATAACTACAATAGTGCACCAACCTGGGACAGATGAGATCCATAACCACAATAGTGCACCAACCTGGGACAGATGAGGTCTATAACCACAATAGTGCACCAACCTGGGATAGACTAGGTCCATAACCACAATAGTGCACCAACCTGGGATAGATGAGATCCATAACCACAATAGTGCACCAACCTGGGACAGACGAGGTCCATAACTACAATAGTGCACCAACCTGGGACAGATGAGATCCATAACCACAATAGTGCACCAGCCTGGGACAGACGAGGTCCATAACCAAAATAGTGCACCAACCTGGGACAGACGAGGTCCTTAACCAAAATAGTGCACCAACCTGGGACAGACGAGGTCCATAACCTCAATAGTGCACCAACCTGGGACAGACTAGGTCCATAACCAAAATAGTGCACCAACCTGGGACAGACGAGGTCCATAACCACAATAGTGCACCAACCTGGGACAGATGAGGTCCATAACCACAATAGTGCACCAACCTGGGACAGACGAGGTCCATAACCACAATAGTGCACCAACCTGGGACAGACGAGGTCCATAACCACAATAGTGCACCAACCTGGGACAGACGAGGTCCATAACCACAATAGTGCACCAACCTGGGACAGACGAGGTCCATAACCTCAATAGTGCACCAACCTGGGACAGACTAGGTCCATAACCACAATAGTGCACCAACAGTGTTCCTCCCCACGTTGAGCGAAAACAGGTTAAAAGCAATATCAAATTGCAGTATATAAGTAATTATGCAATGCAGGTTACCTTTGCAATGAGGCCCGACCACCGTCGGGAACCAGATGAGAACTAGGCCAGCCTGGGGTACGCTGCTCTAGGACCGATAATAATGACGTTAATGGATAATAGTTTTACGTTAATTTAAAGTGATGGTAAATAATTCAATATGCCAATAAATAAGTTTAAGACAGATTAACAATACCTACAGTATATCGATGGATATTGTGATAAGATATGTAAATATAAGGAAACAATCAGAACAAAATATAATTACTTCTGACAATTTGAATTCAGAATATTAAGAAACTATCGTGTGTAATTCGATAGATAGGCAATGTATGCTAACATTCGTCTCTATGATGCATCTAGTTGGGCAGTTGGTTAACGGTCGTTTCTATGGTTAAGGCATAACAATTAAGATCGTGAATCGCAAGATTGTAAGTTGTAAGTTAGTTAGGATCATAAAAGACCTTTTTTTTTTTTTTTTTTTTAAAGAGACAATGAACGTAGGTAGGAAAAACACAGATAAAACTAAAAGGCCCATGTGCCTAAAGGCATCCTCCATTCATAAAATGTTTGTAACAACTGGATTTAGACTTTTGTAGATTGTAAGTTTGTGGAAAGCAACTCGAGGGAAGTGAATTCCGAAGAGTAGTAGTTCTAGGGATAAATGAATTTTGATAAGCAGAAGTTCTGCATTGTGGAGGAGAAAGTGTAAATCCATGGGCGCTCTCAGCTGCCCTAGTTCTACGGGGAAAGATGTGGAGAGGCGGCACAATTGAAGCAAGTTCCTCGGAACAATTGCTGTGAAAATATCTGTAGAATAATGCAAGGGATGCAACGTTTCTTCGTATGGATAATGTAGGAAGGTCCTGTGTGATTGCAGGGTTATTGATTAATCTAATAGCTTTATTTTGAATTTTGTCCAACTGCCTCAATGCAACCACTTCACTTCCACTCCACAGAGGTGAACAGTAATCCATCTGAGAACGCACATGACTTTTATATATTACGGCCAACTGCTCGTCAGTGAAAAATTCTCGAACTCTGTACAGGAGTCCCAGTTTTTAGAGGCATTCTTAGCAATGCTTCTAACATAATGTGTCCAGCTCAAGTTAGTAGTTAATGTTACACCGAGAATGTCAATAGTAGGGGAAGTGGGAATATTTACATCATTAAAAAATATATGGGAGTCAGTGAGATTCTGTCGGTTAGAAAATTGAATGTACTTGGTTTTTTGTGCATTAAAGGAAACTAGATTCTTTTGTCCCCATTCATTAATTCTAGAAAGGTCCTGGTTCAGAGAAATTGCAGTGTTTATTTTTAAATTTATAAGATCGGGTTGGGTGAAAGAATTAGTAAATGTGAAGAAACTGTGGAGTGTTGAGTCATCTGCGTAGGAATGTATTGGATTATGAGTGGTAGATATGAGATAATTGATATGAATGAGGAACAGAGTTGGATCCCTGGGGAACACCAGCATTTATTGAGTGAAATTGAGATTAAAGGCCATCTACCATTACACGTATTTTTCTCTTATGAAGATGAGAAGAAATTAGTGGAACTAATGATGCAAGGCCGTAGTGTGACATCTTCGACAATAAGGATTGATGCCAGACTCGATCAAATGCCTTTGATATATCCAGTGCTATTGTATGTGTTTCACCATGTTGGTCTGTAGCTTGGTTGATTTGATGCGTAAGAAGGCAAAGAATGTCTGCAGATGATCGACATCGTCTAAAACCATATTGCCTATCACTGATTAATTTATTATTCTCAAGATGCTTAACTATGTGATTATTTAATATAATTTCAAAGGCTTTACCATATTAATATTGTATTATGTAGTATATATGACTATTATCATATGAATTGAATTATTGTATTAGCAACTCAGATGCAGTACGATATTTTTCATTGCTCGCGGTAGGCAGCACCACGGCATTCCGGGGAACGCCAGAGCACTCATAGACTTCACCCAGTCAATACATATCTTTCCGTTTCCTTTAATTGTGCCATAGTGCCTATAGATACAGCAAATGGCCAGCATTCTTCACACATCATCATCGTAGACGCTCTCATCGACGTCATGACTGACAGATAAGCACTGTTTTCTCATTCTCATGATCATTTAACATAATTATTTCGGTTTACTGCCTCTGAATGTGCTATAGTGCTACCCCACCCGCCATCTTGACCGGCCTGTTCCCAGCCTCATTGTTCTGTGTGGGTGTTGCTAAGTTGAATCCCGGTATTTGATTAACCCTATCATTATTATTCAAATATATGTTTATGCGAGAGACCTTTAGATTCAATCTAGTTTCAATTTAGATTCATCTTAAATTCAATTTAGTTTGAAGTAGATTTGACTTGAATTTAATTTGGATTTGGATTATATATATCAACTTCACTGAACATTCCATCACAAAAACAATGATAGAATGTAATACAACAAATCCTTTAGAATGTAATACAACAATAAAGGATTTGTTTAGGTCAAAGGATATAATGAGATATTACGTAGTCTTTTAACCCAGGAACGGCGCCGAGACTCTTAAGAGGTTTTACTGGGTGAAGGCGACAGGACTCTTAAGATCCAAGGTCTAAAAAAAAGCCTTTAAAAAAACTTCAGTGGCACTCAAAACAAAGGAATATGTGATTAAGTGAGATAGTTCCCCTCCATACCTACTATCACTCCTCCACATGTATCAAGCCCCATCCCTCCTTCCCCTCCTTCAATTATCACCTATTATTTCTCTTATTCCCTTGTTTATAATTTTATTTTCCACGCCAATATCCCCACCCGGTTTCAAGGTCGGAAGGGAAGCATATAGAGATCGTGGCAAGAGAGAGACTTCGCTTACAAGGCGTCAGTGTCAATCGATAAGTGAGAGAGGAAGGGTTTGTGCTGCGCCGGCTCTACTCTCATGAATGAACCGATCGGCAATAGTTTGTCTTTTCACAGCTCAAATACTATTCCCACTTGTTTTATTACTGTTAAATGTTAATATCTTCATATTAAATGTAAAATAGGCGCATATGAATAAGTAATAACGATATTTATCGGATAATGACGATTTTAGTTGGGAATGTATCAAAATATCCTCGCCTGGCGGGCACTTTCAAATACTGTACCATAGATTCGACATTTAAAGGTTAGAGGTCATTAGAGGTCCTTTCTAAGCTGAATATAATGGTCTAATAATTGCCAGAATATAAAGAACAAGACGTCACCGGTACAAAATGGGCTAACAGTATAACATTAACACTTACGCAGCTGGTATATTTCCACTATATTAGGGCTCATTCAGGCACTTCTGAATGATTAAACAAGTGCCTGCATGAAATGAAATGTATTCACCCAAAAACTAGAAGAAAATAGATTTATAATGACAACAGAATGAGGTTCGTAGCGCGCAGGGTTAATTCTCAGCGCTACCATAGACATTCGCTAATATTGAGCGAATATCGCTAATGTCACGCCACATTTGCCTTTGGCAGCGCTGCATGAGTCTAGCGGGATATACTTCATACCCCTCAGTGTCGCGGCTGCCTGGCTGGAGAGCGGACGGGTGCCTGCCGCGCTCCTGCTCACTCGGACTCGTCTCCACAGGGTTTAAAATCCTGTAAATTGCTATAAATTGCCATGAGCTTCGGGAACATCTCCCGCAGCCAATGGGCTAAAAGATGAGTGAATAAAAAGTAGGATTATGTACTCCTAATGGCGAACGATGGTGATAGAATGGTGCTGCGACGGTACTGATGGTACAAGGACATAGCCGACGGTCCTTTCAAGGTGCCAGTGGCGAATTTAGGGGGGGGCCGAGTAGGCCATGGCCTAGGGCCCCACGCCCCCAAGGGCCCCGCACCCCTAAGGGGCCCACACCTTTGCTTTAAAAAAAAATAATAACTAAAATAAAAATAAAAATGAAGTTTATTCACAGTTTGTATTTTCGGGTATAAATTTTTGTTAGCGATTACCCCATTCCCAGTACTATTGGGATTAATGACATTATGACTTTTAGAACATAAAATAATGAGTATTAAATGTATAATGATTACGTTATATTTATTTTAAAACCGTAAAACGCGTAACCCGTTTACCTGGTAGAAGAAAACATTTAGTGATCCCTGATAATATTTTGTTAACAATCTTTCCTCAATTTCTCCCACCGATCCTCACTTCTAAATACCCGTGATTAAGTGGTTATGTTACTGGCACTGCCTATGCCTTGTATTTTTGCTAAACCAATAATTATTGATGGGTAGTCTATGGATAGTAGGCACCTCTAGAGTCTATAGCACAGAGCTCGGCACGCTCGTTTCCTAGCCCAAACGAGATGCAAGAGGAGCAGATAGTTCCCGTAGGTGGAGGTGCAATTTTGTATGCCTAGGTATATGGAATTTAGACCCATGCTAATCAATCTCCTTAGTCCTTAGGCTGTTTGCCTACATTAGCTTAACCCATTTAGTACCAGTGCCATCCTTTTACAAAAAATCTGGCTTCTTTTAGACGAGTTTATTATATTACAAATGTATAATAGCCTATAATTATGTCAATATATGTTTTATATATATAATCTATTATACTATTTGTTATGAAAAATCATTTTGTCCAGCCCATTTTCCAATCACTTACAATACCGTCTTGCATTAGGCTAAGTAGAGAGGTAATAAGTTACAATTATAGCTTGTAGTCTTGGACAGTAGTTTACAATTTAAGGTGGTTTTATCGTGCTAGTCTAAAGATAAATATGATTAGCAATGCAATCATGCCTTCATGTTCAGCAACTCATTCTAAGTACAATGACACAATGTCAATGACAATTTTCACATTGAAAACTTGATCAAAGTAAAATATTCATTATTTTCTATATTTCACAGAAGTTCAAAGCCTCATTCGGAAAAACCGACAACTGATCCATTCCCATAGCCTAGATACATACAGCAAAAGCTGCAAAATATGCATGTTTTTTATATGTTTATCAAAGCAGACTGACTCAATCAATATTGTCAGTGTTATCATTGGTGTACAGTTGAGGTTAATAAGTGTTGTCAGATATTTCACAAAGTTTCGGACACTGACTAATACTCTGAGGGATAATAACTTTTCCCAGTAACTATAAAGATACCAATAACACTTGTTGAGCGAAAACCACTGGAATCTATGACAACACTTAATACCCCCGATTGTACATAGATCTATGGATAATTTTGTATATCTATATGCATCTTCTATTTTAATTTACTAGTTACAAACCTAAACAAAATAACGTGATCACTAGGCTATTGACAAAATAATTCAAATTTATATTGAATTAGCACAAATAGGCTCAGTCGTTCATGTTGTGTCAAATAATACTTTGATTATCATGAGTGAGAAACACTATGGTCATATTGAAACCACTATAAATTACAGGATTTTACTCCCTCCATAGGCCTCAAACTGCCCCCAAAAGTACTATATTTTCCTAAATTTTCTTGGGGAAACAGCGCCCCCCCGAAAAAAAAACCCAGCTGAAGGGGCTCGCTTCGCTCGCCCCCCACCCACCCATTTACAGGGGCCCCGCATAACCCCAGTGCCTAGGGCCCCATAACATGTAAATCCGTCCCTGCAAGGTGCCTCGACAGCACAGGGACAGCAAAGCGATGTTTAATGGACCACGACTGTCGGCCCCAAATTTCAAACGTTATTCTCGCGTCTCGCCAAGGCGATGGGTCACGCTAGGCTGCCCAAGGACGCCCCTAGGACTACCCCTGATCCTCCTTAAGATTCTGTCACGTTTGCCAATTCGTGGGGCGTCGGGATTAGGATCGTGCATGTGTGAAGTGGCCTTTGGTTGTTGATTTTTCTAGCAACTGGTCTTCAGCCGGGACAATTTTCTAACAAAAAGTGAACACATTAATTTCGAAGTATGGTCTTGGGGGTATTTTGCTAAACTTGATAGAGGTCAATGGAGCAAACTAAAATACTGCCATTAATCACATGTCATGTTAAATATCGCTAACATTGTGCAACATATATTCTGTTGATCTCAATCCAATTTTAATGGATGCAAATATTACTATATTTATTGATTATGTTTTTTTAGTCAGATAACAATGACTTCTTATATTTCTGGCCCTTGTGAATTTCATCAAGTACGTACTATTTACATGTTTAGACCCTGTTCATTGTAGGGAGGCCAAACACTGACCTTCACCCCATTTTGTTAATATTAAGACGTTTTGTGCCATTTCGGCGTCTATTTTTTTCCTAGCGAGCGATAGCAAACCTGTATTATCGTAGGAACTGGCCATTGGTCGTGACATTTTTCCGTAAAATATGCACAAATTAGTCACACAATGGGGGAGGGGGGGTCGTGTTGGTGTTTTTCTTTTTTGGTTTTGCTTAATAGAGCTCGCACTTCTCAAGTAACTTATTTCCACCCCTAATACTCTTGGTTTTTGTCTCTCCAACAACGCCCACCCTTCACTCCCGTATGTCAATGACGGGATTACCACACCATCATGCAAAGACTTCTTTACTTCTAAGCTGACCACCCTATTTCTTGTTACTGCTTCCAGCATTCTTTCAACCCTCTTCCCCTATTGTACCCTCTCCTGCACTTCTTTATCCATACTCCCATCTTTACTCAACACACTGCCCAAATACTTAAATGAGCTGACATTCTCCATAGCCTTACCATTCAACCTCACCTCACACTCTGTGACTCCACCCCATTCAGAGACCATAACCTTATTTCTTCCCTGCATTTACTCTCAGCTTCCGTTTTTCACACACTGTTCCAAACATATTTACCAGACCCTGCAAATCCCATTCACTATCGCTCATCAAAACTGTATAAACAGCAAACAGCAGTACAGGCAACTTCCACGTGTTTCCTTCCCTTATCAGCGGTACACCAACATCCACTGTTCTTCCTTGTATTTTTGTCATGACTTCATCCATTTATATATTGAATAACCATGGGAATATCACACACCCTTGCCTTGCTTTAACCGAGCATTCAGATCAAAGGACTCGCTCTCTTCATTCACCACACATACTTACGCCTTTGCAGCCTCATACATGCTCTTCACTGCGATTCTCAGTACTTTTCACCAACCTTCTCTATCAACTCTGCCATAAGCTTCTCCAGTCCATAAAGGCAGCATACAACTTTTGTCCCGTCTCCATATATTTCTTCACAAATCATTTCAAGGTAAAAATCTGGTCTACACATCCTAAACCCACCCTGCTCGTCACTTATTAATTTTTGCATTCTCGCTCTCACACTCTTGATCACTCCCCTACTGTACATCTTCCCTATTACTCTTAGAAGACATCACACACACTTCCCTTCTCCCATGCTAGTTTACACATTTGCCATACCCATTCAATCACTATCTCACAACCATACCTTAGCATTTCCCCACACACTCCATTTTTTCATGATGCTTTCCCCATCTTCACTCTGTTCAAGGCTTCACACACTTCTGACCTCCTGATCCCCACCTCCTCCTCCATTACTTCTCTTCTTCTCTATCCCATACCCCATCCAACTATGTTTGCAGGTGCTTCATTTCTTACATTAAGCAATTCGTTAAAGTACTCCCTCTAGCTTTCGACTCTCTCTTGCTTCTCGGCCATCGCTCGCCCATTCTTATCTTGCACACCCTTATTATTTCCCTTGCTAATCTCTCTAACTTTCTTGACCTGTTTCCAGAACAGTTTCTTACACTCTCCAATTTACACTTAAGTTCCTTCCAAATTCCTCATATACTTTTCTCTTACTTTCCTTCACTACTCGCTTCACCACCTCTTTTTCTCCAAGTACCTTTCTCTGTTCTGTATCTCCCAATCTTCACTCCCTCTACTAACCAACCACGCTCTATATTCTGTCTTATCTTCGAAAGCTAGTTTTACCTCTTCAGTCAACCATGCTGTACCCCTCATTCTTCTCCTAACTTCACATGCCTCCTCATATGCTGGACACATCTCTTCCTTAAACACTTTGCTCACCTCTTCCACTTCCTCCATACCCTCCAAGTCAAACCAACAGTACTTAGTCGTCTTTCTACTGCTCTCTTGAACTTTTCCCTGATCTCCTCCTCCTGTAACCTCTCCACCTTCTTTATCACTCCACCTCCCTCCTGCCTCACTCTAGCTCTCTTCACCCCCTTCTTCTGTATCCTAATTTTAGGTACTAATACATAATGGTCAGACAGACCCCCCATCCCCAATACTGCTATATACCCTAGCATCTAACACAATTCTTCATTTGTTCATCCACACATATATAGTCAATCAGTGCCTTTCGTTCCACTGTCTCTCTCTCCCCCCTCCACTCCACCTTCTATGTGTACCTGTGTATCATTGGGTGTCGGAAGAAGGTGTTGGCTTTCAACAGCCTCCTCTCCACACATAAGTCCACAAGTGCACTGACATTCCCATCTACCTCCGACGGTATAAATACCTCCGCACAGTCAAATGGTGTATACTACACCCTATGCGCAGCCCAGAGGTTAAGATCTTTGATATATATAATTCATTCAGTTCGTTAACCCTTTAAAGATTATGATTTACGGTGCTCTTATTCTCTTTCCTCGTTATTCATTAATCATTGTCCTTTTTACGTATCCTAAATCATTATCATTATTATTATTATTATTATTATTATTATTATTATGTTAGCCTATTAGTTATTCTTATTATTTCTTATAAATGCAAGACTTTTAATTAATCAATATAATAGATCAGGGAATATAACAAAGTCACATATTATATGGAATTGTATTTATAAAACAAATAAAGTATTTAACAACCACACAAAACGTTAGGCGATTATGAAGGAAATTAACATTTAGTATTTCAGGAATGTTTCGTATTCATTTCGATCTTTACTTTAATTATAAAGAATAAAGTAATAACTTAGTTTGCTTTATCATAGCTTTAACCCTTGTCTATCGGGGCCCGACTTAAGTCCGTATCGAAAAATTTGGACTATGTGGCGGGGCCCGACTTAAGTCCGAGTGCAATTTTGGCGCAATATTGGCTCTGAGAGAGAGACGAGTGACGGGAGGAGCATGGGTTACCTCATGACCGCTCACCACGGCCGCCGTGGACCAACTGAGATGTACTCCACTTACATCCACCCTCACTCCCTCGCTACATACGTAATTATATAAAGAAATTAGCGTATTTTAGCGATTTTGCCCTTCGGTTGCACGATCGTTGCATGACAACCAGTGATCGCTGAAGGATGGTTCGGGTGTCATTGGAAGGCTCAATTTACGCCCTTTCACGGATACATACTTGTATTACGCTCTGGGTCTTGTTTATGCATGAAAAAGAGCACGGAAACAACCCCATTTATGGTAAAAAAAACCCCGCTGAGCGGCACAGTGAAATATACTCCACCACCCGCTCGTAAGGTGTTAAGTCACCCTATAATTTAATGGAGTTCTTACAACAATGCTTAATCACTATTGAAACAATAGTATTACATCAAATCATATAAGTAACTTTAGTATAATGTAAAACAGATAAATTAGTTACTATATCAAATCAAATCTCCAATATTCAATATCCAATCACAACATTATATCTAATCACAAATGTTATCTCCAATCACAAAAATCCTTTAATCAAAATGAGGCTAAGTATTTCCGACATACCTCTGGTTATCTAACCGTCACTCACGAACTATCAAGTAGTGGTACAAGGCACGCACTAAAATAAAATAAAAACCCATTATACAAGCCTGTTAAGTCTGTCTCGTCTCCCCCACACTGCTGCTCTCCACCCAAATAGGAATGTAACTGCCTTTTAATTCTCGAATATCTATCCTTAAATAAGAGTCTATCACCACACTAGTCCAATTAGGAGGCACATAGGCCAGGATACAGGTGCCGGGTCCAATCAAAGACAGGCAGCTCACGTTGACCAATTACAGGTCAGGGGCAGGTGTGGTGGTCCAATAACAGGTGCGAAGTAATGGGAGAAGGGGGGCTGTTTCACTACGTCATCGCGGCCCGGCCCCCTTTTTCTCTCTTTCTCCACGTGTGGCGAGTCACGTAGGCTGGAAAGAAAGAAGGAAGGAATCTTGCCACGAGGTGCAGGTACAGGCTCGGATCACAGCTTGGTGTCTGTCACGTAACACATCCTAGTATCTCTGGATGTAATAACATATTCAAATATACGGTCATGGACATGAATACCTAGAACATTTTCAGAGGCAATAATTATTGTCTGAAATCCTAGGAGGGGAGGATGGAACAGACAGATAAATGTATGTATGAGAAGAAGGTTCTAGCATATTCAAAATGGCTGTTACCTTGTGGAATTGAACTCACTTGTCCAATGTTACTGCTGGGTCATGATGCAAGTGCCAGACAATAAATACTACAGGCCTTATATAGTATGGGAACTTAACTGTGGATCTTCTACTGTAAAGGTGTTGGTTGTAGTTATATGGGAGACAGGCAGGCAAGCAGATGTAGTAGTTAAACCTCATAGCAGTCTGAGAGGTCTTGGTGTGGTGGTAGCTTAGCAAACACTGAGGTCTCTCTGGTTCAACATGGATGCTACTCTTGGGTTCCAACAATATGTATAGAATCCAGAAAGATTCTCCTAGGATATCTTAATACAATAATCTTATAATCAATTATCTCTCAAATAATATATACTTTAATTATGTGTAATATTTACCATAATGATAAATAAGGGAAAGAAATTAATAATAAGATATTTATGCATGATAGCTGTCGTTAACCAGGGTGTAAAACAACCATAGACTTGCTGTGATTTACAACATACTCCGCCACCAGTTATGTACCAGGTATTTACAATTGTCCAACTGAGAGGAACCTAAAGCAGCTCGACGTGACGGCCTTTGTGATGAATCACCAGGGTCCACTCCAGATGAAGGAAGGATATTGTCAGAGTTTGGTACGTTGTCGCCATCCACTACTTCTAAATCTATCTCTAGTTGGTATAGCTTTACCCCCGGCCTAATAATATACAGTATGTTCTGAACTTTCCAACTCTAGCTCTTCCCAAGCTTTCTGGCATCTAACTAAAAACATCTCCAACAATATTACTTCCTCATCTTTCCCTCAGGGTTTATAAAGCCGCATCTCGTCGATACCATGCAAACCAAGAGGTTCTCTTTCTTAAAGTTCAATTTCGCAAAACGCGTACTCGCTATCTATGGATTATGAAAGATGCTCGCCGAAGCTCATGGAGGTCCTATGTTTCTACGATTACTTCTTCCACTCCTTTGCCTATGGTGTGGAAGAGAATATGCAAGATATCTGGAAGGTTTTCACCCTCCCCTCCACCAGTGTTGAGGATCCAAGGTAATCTGGTGTCTGCACCTGGTGATGTAGCCTCTGCCTTAGCCACTAATTTTTTCCAGCCCGGGTGTCATTTTAAAATGACACCACAAAAAAAGGGCCGGTGCCCGGGTGTCATTTTAAAATCATTGTGCTTGAAAGCGTGCTTCAAAATTCGTGCGGCCAAATTTTGCATTGCAGGAGCGACCGCAGCGCCACCAAGCCTCAACTACTAGTGTTATCAGTTCGTACGTGGCCGCCATAGCGAGTTATACTGAAAAAATGCTTTCCGACGTGTCCGATTTGTTGCAACCTCCCGCGGGCCCCAGTGCTACCCCGCTCGCAACTTCAACGCCTGTTGCAACCGAGAAGAAAGCTCAACGAAAGAAAGTTAAGCGTTTGTTGAGTGATAGCGCTATACAGCGACAACTTTTTGATAGTGAAGAGAGCAGTGGCGAAAGCTTGGTGGACAAGGAACAATTTATAAGTGCATGTGAAGATGACGATTTCATTGGCTTTGGAGACGACGATAATGTCGATTTATTTGAGGGGTGAGACAGTAATGGTGATCCTGATGTGGAAGTGTTTCAGGAAGGTGCCATTGAGCTTCCAAGTGTGCTAGAACCTAGGCCTACCCACTCGCCATATTTGCTAGGTCAGCCTAGGCCTAGCCATAGCCCAGGACCTTCCCCTTTGCCTGCCCGTACGTCCTTGAAAGTGGGCAAATATTTCTATAAACAATCGTTGGTGAAAAGTGCAGCTAAAAAAGCACGCAGGGCAACCGCAGAAAAGGATAGGGAAGCTGAAGACAGTGATAATGACGCCGACCCTGGTCTAGCAACCACCCGCAATCCATTGTCCCGACGCCTTGACCTGGGATGCCGCGAGGGTCACCCACAGCCCTCGGCTTCATCTCTCCTTCAGGATGACCAAAGGGCCTCTTCAAGTGGTATTACTAGTGTGCCACAGCCCTCAACACACCGCAGAGCATTATTTACTGCGGAGAAGCCCTCGGCTCGCCGCAAAAGGAGCCCAACTCCCGAGGCCGAGGCTCCCATTGTTGAAGCTCCCGCAGCCTTCCGCGCCCCACACCGCCGACGCCCGGTCACTTCTTCACCCGAATTGTCTCCTGAAGAGGATGCTGACAACCCCAACATTGCCCCAGATGACCTGACGTCGCCTGAGGAGGAAGAGGAAGAGGAACAGGAAGAGGAAGAGGAAGAGGAAGTCCCGACAAGACGAGCGAGAGGGCGAGGTCGTGGACGTGGTCAGTCTGCCGCCGCCGCTGCCCGTGGGCATGCAGAGCGTCTGCGTGGCCAAGGGCGTGTGCCAGGGCGTCCAGGGCGTGTGCCTGCTGCACCTGCACGACCTCGAGCATCAGCATCCGACCTGTTTGTGTGGACAGATGGGGCTGATTTTGAACCAGATTGTCCTGCCTTTGATGAGGTACAGATGGGTTCCGGGGTGTCACCAACATTTCCCTGTGGCCCAGCTGCTACCCCCAGTGAAATTTTCTGTGGCTTCTATGACAATGAAGTCATGGAATACCTCATCGAGGAGACCAACAACCATCATGAGATCTGTGCCAACTTTCTTGGCAGGAAGACCAGTGCCAAGATGGTGGCATGGAGAGCTGTCACTGTGGCAGAACTATATGTGTTCTTGGCACTCACAATGCTGATGACACATATCAGGAAGCACGCTCTGGCAGACTACTGGATCACTGGCGACATCATAACGACTCCAGCATTTGGCAAGTACATGTCCAGGGACAGGTACTTCGACATCCTCTCCTATCTCCACCTGACAAACAACATGGCAGTCCACCTTCCCGACTCATTATGGAAGATCAGGAAGCTGTATGACATGATACGTCATCGGTTCACCACCTACCTGATTCCTTTCCAGAAGATGTGCCTCGACGAGTCTCTGGTCCTGTTCCGTGGTAGGCTGCACTTCCGACAGTATATCCCGTCCAAGAGACACCGCTTCGGCATCAAGCTCTTCGTGCTCTGCGACTGTTTGACGGGGTATGTGCTGGAGTTTATAGTCTACAGCGGCAAGGCTGGAGAAATTGTGACTGACCCCCTCATTGGTTTTGGTGGCACTGTAGTGAAGAAGATGATGGAGAGGCACTTCAATAAAAACCACATCCTCTACACAGATAATTACTACACGTCGCCTCTCCTGACCAAGTACCTCCATGACCGCAAGACCGGAACTGTCGGCACAGTCAAGGGCAAGAGGAAGGGCATGCCAGGCTACCCAACCAAGACGAAGAAGGCGGACATCTTCCACAAGAAGAGTGGCCCCATCCTCTCCATCCACTGGCATGACCAGCGGAAGGTCAACCTCCTCACCACATGCCACAAGGCCGAGATGGTCGCCACAGGGAAGGTGGACCGAAGAACCAAGAACCCCGTCCAGAAACCAGCTGCTGTCCTGGATTACAACCTCAACATGCGCCTTGTTGACAAGTCCGACATGCAGATGGGCTTCATCGACTGCCTGCGAACATCTTGCAGGTGGTACAAGAAGTTTATCCTACATACGGTAGATATGTCGGTCCTCAATGCCTACAACATCTACCGCCTGAGGACTCCAGGAGCCAAGAAGTACAAGTCCCTGCGGAAGTTTCACAAGCAGGTGATACTTGAGCTCCTGGCTAAACATGTGGGTACACCAGGGAGGCCACTACAAGGACCAGGCCAGCTGGACAGAACGGGGTGTGCTGAATTTTTCAGGAAGCACCAGCTCAACGCCCTTCCTTTCAAAGCACCAGGTAGTAACGCTAGGAGTCAGAAGAGGTGCCATGTGTGCAGCCACACAACTCGCAGACCCCGCAAACCCACAAAAACCACTTGGGAATGCCTCGAGTGTCAAGTTGGACTGTGTGCTGGCACCTGCTTCAACGACTTCCATACTCTAATAAACTTTTGAAGTGGAAGTGACAACAGTGAAAGTGACACTCAAATGTAGGCTAAGAATAATAATATAACTAAGTATAAGTGAAAAGGACACTTAAGTAATATTAAGTGCCTTCAATAACAATATGAACAAGTGAAGTGACACTAAAATATATATTTCTAACAATAAATAAGTGAAAGTGACACTCAATAAGCCTAGGCCAGTCAAAGTGACAGTATAATAATAATAAAACTAAGTATAAGTGAAAGAGACACACACAAGTAATAATAAGTGCCTTCATAACAATATGAACAAGTGACAGTGACACTATATATATTATTAGCTTACCTAACAATACATAAAAGGGGAAATGACACTATCAATTATCAAAGTCCAGTGAAAGTGACACTAATAATCATAATAATAATAATAAAACGAAGTAATAAGTGACAGAGACACAAATAAGTTCATGTAAATAACTTTATTGAGTGAAAATAACATAATAACTATAATAAATGACATAATAACCAATAAAACACAATCAAATCGCTTCCCGGCATAATTGCGGGTGGAGCGACGAGTGCAACTGGGCGTCATAGCCGGGGCCGAGGTTGAGTGTTCGGACGCGCCGAGGTAAATACGCAGAAAATGTTACCTCCACTTCCATCACCATCACTCCGGAACCAGTTAAGCTAGAGAGCTCTACTCAACACCATTCTACGCAGCAAGGTAAGGCGCCCATTTCTATATATGTTTGATTAATGTAGGTAATACAGTATATTAAGCGAGATTAGCCTTAGTTTACTTTTGTTGATATTCGGCCAGATCGCCCAGATACGAGCTCCGTCCTTTGGTGAGCCTGCCCGGACCAGGAGGGCTAAGCAACATCTTGTGGCTGTATTTTTTGACCTCGAGAAGGCTTATGACACAGCCTGGCGACATGGCATTCTTTGGCAACTTCATGCCTTTGGATTATGTGGTCGCCTGCCGTTGTTGGTTGGAGACTTCTTGACTGATCGTGTGTTTCGGGTCCGTGTGGGTTCTTCCCTTTCTGCGCCACTGTGCCAAGAGGAAGGTGTCCCTCAGGGTTGTATCATAAGTGCTTTTTTGTTTGAGGCAGCCATCAACAGTATTCTAGATGCTGTACCTGCTGGGGTATCCTCGTCTCTATATGTGGATGATTTAGCAATCTGGTTTTCTGGTTCCCGCATGTCTGCTATTGAGAGACGTATGCAACTTGCGTTGGACAGTATTTCAGTCTCGGCTGATTCCAAGGGCTTCCGGGTTTCTCCATCAAAGACTATATCTATGAACTTTTGCAGAATAAGGGGAATTCACCCGGACCCTGATCGCATGCTCTGTGGCAGGAGACTCAGTTGTGTGGCAGAGACAAAGTACTTGGGTCTCCCGTTTGATTGCCGTTTGACTTGGGTTCCGCACTTGACAAATCTGAAGGCATCGTGTATGAAGGCGTTGAATCTGTTGAGGGTTCTGTCACATACCCCTTGCGGTGCTGATCCCAGAACACTACTGCATTTGTTTCAGGCATTTGACACATCCAAACTGTCATATGGCTGTGAGGTCTACTCCTCTGCCACAGACTCCAGACTTAAGACTCTAGATGCTGTTCATCATGCTGGTCTCCGTCTTGCAACTGGGGCTTTTCGGTCGTCTGATTCCCAGCTTGCTGGTGGAGGCTGGAGTACCTCCCTTAGATTTACTGCGTCAATCTGTGGTTGTACGTTGTTGGTTTCGGATTTGACGCCTTCCAAACTCACTGGTTTGTAGGGACAATTTTTGTTTACATATTATGGTCGGCATCCTCGTATGCCTCATCCTTTTGGCTATAGGTTTCGTGAAGTTATGGAGGAGCTTGATCTGTCGCCAGTTACTGTGAGTCCCGTGCAAATTTCGAGGGTTGCCACCTGGGTCTTGCCTGAACCATCATTCTGCAGGTTTTTTACAGGCTCGAAGGATTCAGTCCCTCCTCAGTCTCTTCTTCATTTTGTTTTAGAACTATCTTTTAGTCATGACAGTTCTGTGCCTGTGTATACTGATGGCTCTAAATCTGCCTCTGGTGTTGTGTTCCCTGACTTCAGCCGTGGAGGTAGTCTTCCTTTAGCTGCCTCAGTTCTCACTGCAGAGTTGTCTGCTATTATTTAAGCTCTGAAATTGGTGTTTGCTCACCAAAACAATAATTTTACTATTTTTAGTGATTCTCAAGGGGCTCTCACAGCTCTGGAATCTTTTAACTCTTCCCATCCTATAGTTTTAGCGATTTTAGAGTGGCTGTTTCTCATTCATTGTCGAGGGAAAAGAGTAGATTTGTGTTGGGTCCCCGCACATGTTGGTGTCACGGGTAATGAAAAGGTGGATTCTTTGGCAAAAGCTGCAACTTTGAGACCTTCACATGTAAATTACCCTCTGCCTGCTTCTGATCTACGTACTCCTCTCATGTTTGCTGTTAGTGGCCATTGGCAGGCACGGTGGGATTGTGTTACTGTTAACAAAGCAGGGAAGTTAACAAATTAGTCTCACCAAGAGCTTGCCCTACCATGCCTCGCAAGTTGGAAACTGCTTTGGCTCACCTCCGCATTTGACATACCAGGCTCACACAGAGTTCCTTATGTGTGGAGGTGTACCGCCATTGTGATGCCTGTCTAGTTTCCCTTACTGTCAGGCACTTACTGGTTGAGTGTCCCAGTTTGGTCGACTTGCTTCGAAGGTTGCTTTTGAGGCACTGGAAGGCAGATGGTACTTACTGTCTCTCTTCGGTGATTGGAGGGGAGGCTGGTTCCCCTGGAGATGATGTGTTTTTATTTTTGAAAGAGGCTGGCCTCTGTCAGTTCTTATGATTGCATTGCTTTTACATTGATATCTAATTTTACTCATGTTGTTTTAAGATTTTAGTTGTCCGCATATAAGTTAGCTTGTTCGGCGCCATATGACCTTGTTGTTGTGGTACCAAGTTTTCTATCAATCAATTAAATTCATCTTTCCCTCCTCTTTTTCCACTCTGATGGCTCCACCGTCACGTCTTCCTCTGAAAATGCTAAACTCTTTGCTCAAACTTTTGCTAAAAACTCCACTTTGGATGATTCCAGGGCTATTCTTCCCTCTTCACCCCCCTCTCACTTACTTATGCCTAAGCTCTCAATCTCTTTTCTTTGTACTTTCTGCCCTCTCTGGGCTTAATAGTAAGAAGGCGCACGGACCATATGGTGTTCCTCCTGTTGTACTAAAAAAAAATCCTTCTGTGCTGACTCCCTGCCTAGGCAAACTCTTTCTTCTCTGCTTTTCCTTGCAGCGAGTGCAAGGCACCCACCTTTGAACACATTCCCAATCCAAGAATTGACAAATGTTCTCAGTCTTTCCTCTATACAAAATAAATAAGCAAAACATCTGAATTCTAACATCTTATAACTCAGAATGGGGTGGAGTTAATGGGCTGTATATTTCCACAGCTATTCCCTAGCTGACTCTACCTAATTGGTAGAATAATTATCTTGATTATTTTAGTCGTTATTGAGTTACAAAGGTAAGAGTCTAGATTTCTGGCTTACCTATTTGGTACAGGGCATAGTATCTGAAGAAAGAGTGCCAACAATATATTATTATATTGTGAAGCTCGATTGTTTCTTAAGGGGATGTATTTGTTTGTTTTGGACCCCCTTCTCCCCTCATGCTTAGCCCCATTAGTTTGGCGAGTTTAAAACCTTTCATCATATTTATTTGTCAATATTAAGACCTTACATGTTTTTTTGTTATGTGTATGAAGGAGACAAAAACGGCAGGTTGCCTGTAACTAGTGCCCCCCCCAAAGTCAAAAGAGGAGCCAAATTCAAGGAAGTTAGGGTCAAAGTACCTGGACACACGAAGCTTAAAGCAGATTAAGTAATAGGATGAAGGAATGATTGATTGGGGTGCCGATATGTTTCCTGGCAAGCGATAGCAACCTGTAATGTACTAAGAACTGTCCTTTGATAGGGTCATTTTTCCTTTTAAAAGTGTACACATTTATCACAAAGGGAGATCTTAGGGGTGTTATTATTTGGTTTAGCTTGATAGAGCTCTAGAGAGCAAACTAAAATTTAAATCTATAATAACTAAAAAGAAAAATATATATACAAATATAAATATAATCCCGCTCCCCCTAAAATGCGCTCATTATAATCACACTTTTCTCAATATCATTAATTGATGTAATAGTGTTTATTATGTACGTTAATAACACTAAAACAATGGTTGAATATTGCCTAACACTTTACTTTAACGGGCATCAATATTTGTCTTCATATTAACACAGCTACTTATCCCGGTCGGTCGCGAGCTATACTGTATGTAGTGAACACCACACTACTGGGTGGCAATATTAGGCTCCATTCCCGCCTATAATCGTCATTTTACGATAAATATCGTTATTACTTATTCATATGCGCCTATTTTACATTTAATATGAAGATAGTAACATGTAACAACAATAAAACAAGTGGGAATAGTGTTTGGGTGGTCAAAATCGCGAATTATTGCCAGCCAGTCCATTCATGAATTGTGGAGCAGAGTGAGGCAGACCCTACCCTCGTGAGGCCTGAAGCCTGACTGACTCACTCACCCACACTTTCCCTTACGCAACATACTCGCTACTCACATGAACACACCATAGAACCGGCTTGGAGGTGTTGACACGAAAATATACCAATGAATAAGGGATTAACAGGGAAAATAGGTGATAATTGAAGGGGGGGGGGAAAGGAGGAGATTTTGACAGATGTGGAGGAGTGATAGGTGGTATGAAGGGGAATTATCTCACTTAACCTGTACTGTACCATAGGATGCAGTAATAAGAGTCCCCAGTAGTCCCAAGCAATGTGGCCAAAATGACAGGAGAGACCACCTTTTCACCTCAAGAAATGAGGCAAGAGTGGATTTATAATTTTTGTTTTTTTGTATTTACAAGACTTTAAAAAAATAAAAAATAAAAAATAAAATAAAAAACAATTACCCTTGTACAGGCAGTTACAAGACAAATACATTACTTACGGCTATAACCGTCGCTGGGACTGGGGATTTAATTATCTACTGACGGCTATAGCTGTCGCTGGGATTGTACGGGTTAATCACCATTTCACTTGTGTTAAGTGCTACTGGGGCCTTTTAAAAGTTCTTTTATTAGGCCTTACCTCTTAAGAGATTCCTCGCCCTTACCCACCAAAACCTCTTAAGAGTGTTCTCGCCATTCCCGGGTTAATTGTTAGGCCAACACCAATATAATATTTTCAAATTTTAGATGTTGGTACAGAAAATACAGTGTCTTTAAAACTTACACTGCGGGCATATTTCCGCTATATTAGGGCTCATTCAGGCACTCCTGAATGATTGAGCAAGTGTCTGAATGAAAGAAAATAGCTTCAAAATGACACCAGAACGAGCTTCGTAGCTCTCGGGCTTTAGCAGCAGCACTACCATAGACATTCGCTTTTACTGAGAGATTATCGCTAATATTGTGCTACATTTGCCTTTAGCAGCGCTGCTATGTCTAGCGAGAGTATGGCTCATACCCCTCAGTGCCTCGGCCGCCTGGCTGGAGAGCGGACGGGGGCCTGCCGCGCTCCCGCTCATTCGAACTCGTCTCCACAGGCTTCAAAAAGCCTGTAAATTACTATAAATTGCCATGGCATTCCGGAACGTCTCCCACAGTCAATGGGAGGTTTTCTAGACCCCTTTTTTCTCGTGCTTAATCCCCTTAGGTTTGAGAATATAAGACATTCGCTCCATTAGTGTTGAGATTGTAAGACCTTCATCAAGCTATTAAAATAACCCCCTTAAAGACCCCCCCTCGAGATTAACTTGTGCATTTTTTGGTGATAATTGTCACAGCCGAAGGCCAGTTCTTCCTTTATTGCAGGCTCGCTACCGACCAACTGCCAAGAAGAAATCGAAACCTAAATGGCTCGAAAAGTCTTAACATAGGTGCAAAAGGTCTTAAAATTATCAAACTAATGGGCGAACATATTAACCCTTTGAGTAACAGGGATGTAGTTTTCAATATACCAATATTATTTGTTTTCTATTTTTTCCAGTTGATGGTAAATTGTTCTCCCGCCATCCTGACTACTTGGCTATTACCAAGATTGTGTAGTGATTTTTTTTATTATTTTGTGTATGTGGATGAGGGAGACAAAAGACAAAACACTGCCTGTGACGAGTGCCCCCCCCCCCCCCCCCCAGAGTTGAAAGAGTGACAGGGCCAACATCAAGGAACAGTCGAGCCAAAATGCCTGGACACATGGAGTTTGAAGCAATTTAAGTCATAGGGTGAGGGAAAGATAGATTCAGGGAGAGTTCCAGAGCTCAACTGTTGAATAAAAGAAGGATTGGGAGTGTCGTTTCACTTTTGAGTTTGGAAAGTTGCACAGAGTAGGGTAGGGATTGTGTTGCAAGACGGGTACTACGAATCCTACGTAGAGGAGGTGGTATACACTGAGAGAGCTCTGAGGAACACTGATTATTGTAGTAGCGATAGAATAGCGAGAGAGATGTAACATTGCTAATTATGAAAACTTTGCAATAATATGACGCAGAGATATACCAAAATTAAATTGTGTCCATTAAGAATGAACAAAATCATATATTTAGAGATTCAATTTACCATCATTTGGAATAATAAATGAGTTTAAATATAATTGGACGATTGTATGCATCTTAGGAAGGATCTGCGGTAGTTTAAGCGGTTGGTCGAGATATTCTATAGTTAAAAAAAAGGCAGCAAATTCCTACCCAGTAACTATCGTCCAATTAGCTTAACCTCAGTTGTATGTAAAATGCTAGAAACGGTCATACGAGACAGACTCGTAAATCACTTAGAGGAAATAACATACTTAAAGATACTCAACACGGCTTTCGTAAAAAACGTTCCTGTTTAACAAACCTCTTAGACTTCTTCCACGATATTCTCAACCTCTACGATGAGAGTAAAGCTGTAGATATTATATACCTTGATTTTCAAAAGGCCTTTGACAAAGTTACCCACAAACGTTTACTGCTAAAACTAAAAGCGCATGGAATACAAGACGGTGTGTTGAAATGGATAGAAAATTGGCTCAGCAACAGAAAGCAAAGAGTAGTCATAAACGGTAAGGCATCTAATGGACCAATGTAAGTAGCGGGGTACCCCAGGGATCGGTACTAGGACCAATTCTCTTTCTAATTTACATCAACGACATAGATGAGGGTCTCACCTGTACAATCTCAAAATTTGCTGACGATACAAAAATTGCAAATTGCGTACTCTCAAAAGAACAAGTTGACGATGTGCAACACAATCTAGATAAATTGTCATGTTGGGCCCAAATTTGGCAAATGAGTTTCAATGCGGATAAATGTAAAGTACTACATATCGGATACCTAAATGAGAAAGCAAACTATTCGATGAATGGCACTCAGCTTAAGAATGTAAACAGAGAAACCGATCTGGGAGTAACAATATCGAGTAACCTAAAACCGAGTCAACAATGTTCAGAAGTTGTTAAGAAGGCAAACAAAATAATTGGCTTTATAGGCAGGTCATTTGAGCATAAATCCAAAGAAGTTATCCTAACCCTTTACAATTCCTTAGTCGCCCTCTTCTGGAATACTGCGTTCAATCCTGGTGCCCTTATTACCAAAGATATAAACAAGCTAGAACGAGTTCAACGTAGAGTTACCAAAATGATACCTAGCCTAAAGAACAAACCACACGAAGAGCGTCTTAGAGAATTAAATCTATTTCCTTTAACCCAGCGCAGATTAAGAGGTGACTTAATTCAAGTGTTCAAAATCATCAAAGGCATCGACAATATGAACTGTAGTAAGTACTTCACTATTGACCAATCTAATTACACACGGGGAAACGGTTGCAAAATTATTGGTAAATCTTTTAACTCGCACGAATCTAAGAATTTCTTCTTCAATCGAGTTGTCAACTTGTGGAATGGGCTTCCCCGAATCGTTATAGACTGTATCACCGTTGATTCATTTAAACTCCGCCTAGACAAATATCTCGCATCAAACCCGCGACTGACTGCGTTTGTAAATGAATAACTTTATTTTATCCCCCCCTCAGTTACTAACCCATCTGTTCTCTACTAACTTCCTAATCCTGCCACGGACATTAGTTCCAGGGCAGTAATTCCCTTTCCAATGTTCCCTTACCCACTCTAAACCACTGTTTAGACACTTGATCCTCAGTGTTTTGGAGGACAAGCAACCTAGAAGGGTCACTAGATCTGTTGTTGCTTGACTTCCTTTGTACTCCCTTTATAGTCTTTTTATTGCCAGACATCTTTCTTGGACTAAATATAATCGTCTAACAGCAACCAAATTACCACAAACAGGATATCACCGGTCCTGAAGGGGTTAAAAACGAAAAACTAATGGGGCTTAACATTAGGGAATTTTATGAAATAAATAAGTGTGATTAATTTCAAGAAATAAGTTATTTTAAAACCTGTATTTTTATCACATAAATTGACTACTTCATAACAAACCCTCCTAACTCAACACTACTACTTCATAACAAACCCTCCTAACTCAACACTACTACTTCATAACAAACCCTCCTAACTCAACACTACTACTTCATAACAAACCCTCCTAACTCAACACTACTACTTCATAACAAACCCTCCTAACTCAACACTACTACTTCATAACAAACCCTCCTAACTCAACACTACTACTTCATAACAAACCCTCCTAACTCAACACTACTACTTCATAACAAACCCTCCTAACTCAACACTACTACTTCATAACAAACCTCCTAACTCAACACTACTACTTCATAACAAACCCTCCTAACTCAACACTACTACTTCATAACAAACCCTCCTAACTCAACACTACTACTTCATAACAAACCCTCCTAACTCAACACTACTACTTCATAACAAACCCTCCTAACTCAAACACTACTACTTCATAACAAACCCTCCTAACTCAACACTACTACTTCATAACAAACCCTCCTAACTCAACACTACTACTTCATAACAAACCCTCCTAACTCAACACTACTACTTCATAACAAACCCTCCTAACTCAACACTACTACTTCATAACAAACCCTCCTAACTCAACACTACAACTTCATAACAACCCTCCTAACTCAACACTACTTCATAACAAACCCTCCTAACTCAAACACTACGTCATAACAAACCCTCCTAACTCAACACTACTACTTCATAACAAACCCTCCTAACTCAACACTACTACTTCATAACAAACCCTCCTAACTCAATACTACTACTTCATAACAAACCCTCCTAACTCACACTACTACTTCATAACAAACCCTCCTAACTCAACACTACTCATAACAAACCCTCCTAACTCAACACTACTACTTCATAACAAACCCTCCTAACTCAACTACTACTTCATAACAAACCCTCCTAACTCAACACTACTACTTCATAACAAACCCTCCTAACTCAACACTACTACTTCATAACAAACCCTCCTAACTCAACACTACTACTTCATAACAAACCCTCCTAACTCAATACTACTACTTCATAACAAACCTCCTAACTCAACACTACTACTTCATAAAACCCTCCTAACTCAACTACTACTTCATAACAAACCCTCCTAACTCAACACTACTACTTCATAACAAACCCTCCTAACTCAACACTACTACTTCATAACAAACCCTCCTAACTCAACACTACTTCATAACAAACTCTCCTAACTCAACACTACTACTTCATAACAAACCCTCCTAACTCAACACTACTACTTCATAACAAACCTCCTAACTCAACACTACTTCATAACAACCTCCTAACTCAACCACTACTTCATAAAAACCCTCCTAACTCAATACTACTACTTCATAACAAACCCTCCTAACTCAACACTACTACTTCATAACAAACCCTCCTAACTCAACACTACTACTTCATAACAAACCCTCCTAACTCAACACTACTACTTCAAAAACCCTCCTAACTCAACACTACTACTTCATAACAAACCCTCCTAACTCAACACTACTACTTCATAACAAACCCTCCTAACTCAATACTACTACTTCATAACAAACCCTCCTAACTCAACACTACTACTTCATAACAAACCCTCCTAACTCAACACTACTACTTCATAACAAACCCTCCTAACTCAACACTACTACTTCATAACAAACCCTCCTAACTCAACACTACTACTTCATAACAAACCCTCCTAACTCAACACTACTACTTCATAACAAACCCTCCTAACTCAACACTACTACTTCATAACAAACCCTCCTAACTCAACACTACTACTTCATAACAAACTCTCCTAACTCAACACTACTACTTCATAACAAACCCTCCTAACTCAACACTACTACTTCATAACAAACCGGCCTAACACAACGCTACTAATTCATAACAAACCCTCCTAACTCAACACTACTACTTCAAAACAAACCCTCCTAACTCAACACTACTACTTCATAACAAACCCTCCTAACTCAACACTACTCCTTCATAACAAACCCTCCTAACTCACACTACTACTTCATAACAAACCCTCCTAACTCAACACTACTACTTCATAACAAACCCTCCTAACTCAACACTACTACTTCATAACAAACCCTCCTAACTCAACACTACTACTTCATAACAAACCCTCCTAACTCAACACTACTACTTTCCCCTACATACATACACTAATAGAGAGGATACCATTTTAAGTGAACAACTGTACAAGAGAGAGAGAGAGAGAGAGATTGCAAATGTGTGTGTGTGTGTGTACAAACTATAATTACTAAGGACATTTTGTTTTCCCGTTCAGTTAATGTAAGTACTGTACCTCTGTCTCTCTGGGTGCTCCTTGGAGAGATTATTGCTGATGGTCTTGTCCTTGAGAGTGATTACTGTCCTAGTTACATATTTCTATAAATACAGTCAGTACATACACATAATTTGATTCACGTTCCCTTATATATATATATAAGATAAAATATAATATTGAATTAATTTCGAGATAGTGCATGATTCTTAAAATGCAGAACTTCGCATAAATGGACTATGAACATTGGTGCTTAATATTTCATTTGATATAATTCACGTTTCACTATTTGACTACAGTAACTGAACAAAGTGTATAATGGATTAGAAACAAAGACAAGAAAACCAGCCAACAACCGCGCCATTAACAATCTGAAAACCCTGACAGTGAACTAAGAAGTTACTGGAGGAAGAAAGGAGAGGATAGTGAAGAAATCCAATAATTGTGGTAATAACGTGAACGAAAGGAAGTCCTCCGGAAAAAGTAAAGTGATGCAAAAACAAATGAAACAATGTTTGGTGTTCTTTTAGCTTACCATGTTTGTTTATATTATACTGAGCATACATTTCCATGGTAAACTATTGCATGTCAGTCTCTTATGTTATATTTCCTATGTGAATGGGGGAGACAAAAGGCATAACTGCTTGCAGCGAGTGCCTCCCCCAGATTTCAAAGAGTGACAGGGCCGAAATCAAGGGACGTTAGAGCTAAAATGCCTGGACACACGGAGTTTGAAGCAATTTAAGTCATAGGCAGAGGGAAAGACTGATTCTGGGAGAGTGTTGCAGAGCTCAGCAGTTGAATAGAAGAAAGTCTGAGAATAGTGTTTATGCTTCCGAATAGTCTTCAGGAGTATTTCGATTATTACTGTATACACATATTAAAGTAGACGGTCGTGGACAGGAATACCTGGACAATATTCAGATGCAATGATTATGATACACTGGCGAAATACGTTGATAACCAACTTGAAAATGTATACAACGATATAGTTACTGGAAACTATTAGGTAACCCTCACCGTCTTGTTATTATCCTTATGAGGTGTTCAAGTATTCATGTCAACGACTGCACCAAATGATTTATGAATTACAATAAAATACCTTACACTGTTTGATATAATTTATAACGTTACTATTATTATCACATACGGAAATGCAAAGCATCGATGTCTCACAAAGAAATGTCTAAGTTGTTAACAGATGTTTTGTTCCGTATATTACAGAGTCGTCTATTTTGAATCACTACAGAAGGTGTTGTTAGATAATGCTTTCACTGGGAAGATAATCCACGAATATCTATGAAACAAGACTGAACACATTTGCAAAGCAAAAATCTACTTCGATCTCATACATGTACAGACATCTATAAAAAATCGTGGACCCCTATGTTTTTAGTTATGGAATTATAACTATTTGGTTTGATTTTTAGATGGACCTTGCTTTTTAATAAATGGTATATATAGTTTTGTAGTTGCTGTATAGAACATTTAAGTAACATATTAGTTTCCAGAGATATACTTCCATAATTAGAAACAGATGAAGTCCGCACAATTTTATGAGTGACTGAACATCTCACGGGAGTTCGAAATGGCCCAGTGCTATTGTTATGCTATTATAACTATGTATATATGTATGTATTTTTGTTAATAGGTCAATGGCAGGCAAATATGAAGACATTACCTCCCAAATGTTTTTCTCTATTCCGATGTTTGTTCTTTTCATATCCATATATCTATATACCTAGATCAATATAATCAATATATCTCTATAAACACTGGAAATCTTGTCACTGTACAAGTCTCAGTTCATATGACACTGTGTACAAACCTTTTCCTATCCTTGCACGATATTAAGAAGTATTTTAACACCTTAAGCACGATGGAGAAATTGCCATCTAATTCTGGTTTCCATGAATCGATATGTATTAGCTTATAACCTACCTTCAGGATTCAATATGCAAATACTATCTCAATAAACCTTCTGAATAACAAAGGACTTTCTTAAGTTTCATAAATGCGTCTATTGTTAACCAGGACAAAAGGTACGCGAGGCGTCATCCTGCAAATGGGGTTAAAGATGACGAAGGATGATTAAGGAACTGCATGCTACTTTATGAAGTGCAATACTTGATGTCACCCAATGTCCTAAATGTTGGAGAGAGAGAGAGAGAGAGAGAGACTGATAATTAATTCCTCCCTACTCTCTCGGGTGCTTCAAGTTAACTATGTGTGTTAATCTGGAAAAGCAACAAGGGAAGGGAAGAGGTTACCACGGTGTATTTTAATTACCAGGACGGTCATAATGTAGGGAAAGGAAATTTAATTACATATCTACAGATGGGGATGTTTTATTTTTTTCCTCTCCCTCATATTAAGCCCCATTGCTTTTGAGGTTCTAAGAGGGTCGCCACATTAGTATTGTTATTTGTGTATGTGTTTCCCCCTTTTTTTCAATTTCAAGATCTGTTGTGCTATGGTTGTGTCGAGCGACAGCGTACCTGCAATTTAGGAAGCAGCAGCCCTCGTCATGGCCATTATTCTTGCGGACAATGTGCAAATTTATCTCGAAGAGGGGTCGTGGAGGTATTGTTTTAATTTTGATGGAGTTCGGGGGATGAAACTTTAAAGAAACTATATATATACAATAAATAAATATATAAATACATATATAATAATAGTAAAAATAATAATAACAATAATAATTAAAGTTGCAAGCAACGTTGTCCGGGGTTCGACGGTTTTGCAAGCAGGGTATTGTGTTGGATACAAATGCTGTGTCACAGATATCAAAAGATCATTTAACTTATCGGGCATGGAGAAACTACAGAAGGAGCAGATTGTGCAAACAAACAAGAGCGAGAGAGGGAGAGATTGGCTGTAAAAGGGATCTGCCTCTATCCGTTTAGTAACAGAGTTGTAGATATGTGGAATAGGCTACCGAGTGCTATAATGGGATCAAGAACAATAGAGCTTCAACTTGAAATTAGATAGAACGAGATGGGTTGGGTGTGAAAGGGATCTGCCATGTGTAGGTCAATTGGCTCTGGAGTCTCCCGTTTTCTTATTTTGTTTATTTTCTCATTTGTGAAGGAGAGAGAGGGAGTATGGCGAGAGAATAGGATGTCGTAAATGTAAGGAAGATAGCGGTAAATATGAGAGAGAGAGAGAGAGAGAGAGCGCGGGATGGGTTGGGTGTGAAAGGGATCTGACATGTGTGGGCCAATCGGCTCTCTGCAGACTCCGGTTTTCTTATGTTCTCATTTGTGAGAGAGAGGAGAGAGACTAGGATGTCATAAATGTAAGGAAGACACAGATAAATGAGAGAGTTTTTATGAGATGGGTTGGGTGTGAAAAGGATCTGTCTTGTGTGGGCCAATTGGCTCTCTACAAATTCCCATTTTCTTATATGTTCCTATTTCTTACAATTGTGTTTTGGTTGCAGGTATATGATAACATGGGTGTATAGTAAGTAGTGAAAAAAACAGGTAATGTTTATGAGATAGGTTGAGTGTGAAAGGGACCTGCCTAATGTGGGCCACTTGGCTCTCTGCAGACTCCCATTTTCATCTTGGTAGCATGTGTAAGGATCTGCCTCCTTTGTACCAGTGTGGAAATAAGAGAGAGAGATTGGCTGTGTAAGGGATCTGCCTCTCTCGTAACAGAGTCGTAGATATGTGAAATAGGCTACCTAGTGCTATAGTGGGATCAAGAACAATAGAGAATTTAAAGATAAAATCAGATAGTCATATGGACGAAATTGGTTGGATGTGAAAGGGATCTGCTTTTTGTGGGCCACTTGTCTCTCTGCAGATTCCCATGTTCATCTAGTAAGGGATCTGCCTCATTTGTATCGGTGTGCAAACAAACGAGCGACAGAGAGAAACTGGGTGTGTAAGGGATCTGCCTCTATTCGTTTAGTAACAGAGTTGTAGATATGTGGAATAGGCTACCGAGTCCTATAGCCAATCGGCTCTCTGCAGACTCCTGTTTACTTATGTTCTCATTTGTGTGAGAGAGAGCGAGGCTCCCTATTTCCTGTTCTCATGCACTAGTACAGTATGTCGTAATCGTATGGAAGAAAGCGATAAATAAGAGAGAGAGAGAGAGAGATAACTAATGCGTAGCCTATAGCAATACTCAAACAAGCACACACATAGCTACACAAGACCATCACACACCTATCTAGCCACAAACTGTCCTGTTTACATATCATACACGCTCCCCCCATACCCATTCCATCACTTCGTATGTACGATATTATTTCCGTCTTTTTTACTGTGTATGGATTAAGTTATTGGTGTTCTCTCTTGACATATGTGTCCTGCTACTTCTGTATGCATACATAATAGCATGAAAGTGATCAATACGTGCATAGGAAGCTATGTATCTCGTATATCGGGGTTCTCTTCCCTTCCATCGGTCCACCTCTTATATCTCCCTCCCTCCTCCCTATCCCATATGTGTAAACATTATATTTTAGCTTTCCGAAGGTAAATACGTACTTCCGATAAATATCTAGCCTTGTATTTAAATCATGAATCCTGTTTAATGTCATTATTTAATAGAAACATGTGTAAGGGTTACATTTATACACAGGATAAGATAAGCAAATACAAACCTCAGAGCATAATCATTGGCGATGAGAGGGTGGTTGTAGGCAGTGTTGCCAGTTGTACCGCTACATATTACCGCTAGATGTAGAGCTATATTTATTTCAGTTTAGCAGCCATTTTTTCATATCTAGAGACATTTACTCAGGATAATTTGAAAATTTCAGACATTCTAGTTATAATACATTGTAAAATTTGCAAAACAAACAAATCAAAACTCTTTAGGAATTGCAGCATTATTCTACCATTGTTTGACTATGTAGCAACATGCTAGAGACTTTTGAGTAAGGATCTAGCGGTATTTTGGGGTAACACTTAGGCAGTGTTGCCAGTTGTATCGCTACATATTACCGCTAAATGTAGAGCTATTTACTTCAATCTAGCAGCCATTTCTTTTATATCTAGAGACATTTACTAGGGATAATTTGAAAATTTCAGACATTCTAGTCATATTACATTGTAAAATTTGCAAAACAAACAAACTAAAACTCTTTAGAAATTGCAGCATTATTCTAACATTGTTTGATTATGTAGCAACATGCTAGCGACTTTTGAGAAAGGATCTAGCGGTATTTTGTGGAGACATACTGGGAGGGTGGGAGGGAGGTGGTGGTTGCAGTGTTGCCAGTTGTAAAGCTACATATTACCGCTAAATGTAGAGCGATTTACTTCAATCTAGCAGCCATTTCTTTTATATCTAGAGACATTTACTAGTGATAATTTGAAAATTTCAGACATTCTAGTCATACTACATTGTAAAATTTGCAAAACAAACAAACCAAAACTCTTTAGAAATTGCAGCATTATTCTAACATTGTTTGGCTATGTAGCAACATGCTAGCGACTTTTGAGAAAGGATCTAGCGGTATTTTGTGGTAACACTTAGGAGGGTTAAAATACGAGTCACACGGGCAATTGCCAAAACTTTAAAGGTCCATATCATTGTTATTAAACTAAGCATTTGGCAAAGGGAGGAATTGTTAAAAACCTTAGCCAATACTCTGTTATTCACCAAAAATAAATTTGAATTATCATTATTATTTGGTAGGGTAGGTATGTATAGATAGGTTGGCTAAATAATTGGTGGAATTCGTAGGGACTCGAACTGTTTTGAGAGAGTTAAATAAAACAAAAATTATAGATCTGAATAATAAAGTGACTATGTTATTAAGCAAAACTGGGGGATGCGTGGAAGCCTATAGACTGTAGACGGTAAACTTTGTGTGGGTAGCGAATGCGGTTTTAAAGTCATTTAAGAATAGACAGTTTTCAATGCTGCGGCCAAACTATTCCACCCTTTTATATTCTTTTGGTATCAAAACGTTCGGAATCGCGAGCCTCACCCTACTACGCAAGCATGGCTTTGATCATCGGCACAGTTTTCAAGATGTGAAATTTTAAGTGGAATTCAAGTTTTTTTCAAGATTGCCGGAAAAAACCCAGCAATTTCAGAATCACAAATCTTGATTTTGCAGATGACACAGTGATCCTAGCGGAGACGTTGGACGTTCTCAGATTGGTCCTTGAAGCACTCCATGAGGATTCGGAACAGCTGGCTAAGACCAAAGTCCAAACATTTGGCGACTTGTTGGATGATGCCGTGCAATCTGTTCATGCATTTGGTGAGGACTTAAAGATATTGTATAAGTGTGCCTATCTTGGCAGCGTGATCCACAATAGCAGTGAGTTAGGCTACGATGTAAGTCATCGCCTCGGCATTGGGTGTTATGGATTCACTCAACAAAAGTATATGGCATTGTCGATACCTATGCAGAAAGACGAAGTTGCAAGTCTTAATTTTTTCCATGTGAGTGAGGGAGACAAAAGGCAGAATTACCTGTGGCGAATGCCTCCCCCAGAATTGAAAGAGTGACAGAGCCAAAATCAAGGGACGTTTGAGCCAAAATGCCTGGACATACAGAGTTTGAAGTAATTTAAGTCATAGGAAGAGGGAAAGACTGATTCTAGGAGAGAGTTCCAGAGCTCAGCTGTTGAATAAAAGAAAGATTGAGAATACAATTTCATTCTTGGGTTGGAGAGTTGCACAGAGTAGGGTTGGATTGTTTTGCAAGATGGGTGCAATGTGCTCTATGAAGAGGGGTTGGTAACATTGAGAGCGCTCTGAGGAACACTGATTATTGTAATAGCAGTAGAATACTGAGAGAGATGCAACACTGCGGCGAAGAGAGAGAGACTGCAGAGAATTGGTGAGTGGACGTGAGTTAATGAGACAGAAGGTTTTCTTTTCTACTTTGTATAGAAGTGCTGTGTGAGAGGATCCTCCCCACATGTGTGAACAATAGTCAATACATGAATGCACTGTGCCCATGTACAGAGCAAGCTGCGCAGGGGTGAAAAACTCCTGGAGGCGGTTGAGCACACCCAGCTTCTGGGAAGCTGTTTTAGCAAGAGTGGTAATATGATCTTTCCAAGAGAGCTCAGCTTTGCAGCGACTCCATCCAACTGTCCGGCCCAGTAACCAGTCCATACAAGTGTTGAAAAGTGTAGGCGCTAGAACACACCCATGTTTTACACCTGAGCTCACAGGGAAGGAGGATACTCCCCCACCACAATTGACAGCACTCTCTGTTCCTGTATAGAGTCCAGACACCAGGTCGATGATCGCCGTGGAGATCCCACGTAACCATAGCAGCTCCCAGAGTGACTCTCGATGCACTGAGTCAAACAGATTGCTCTGGTCTCTGCTCCTGTAGCAGATGGCTTATGAATCGCATCAGTAGAATATTGGCGAAGACCTTTCCTGGCACGCTGAGCAAACTGCAATAACTACCGTGGTATACGATGGTAGTTATTGCAATTTTGACGGTCCCCTTTTCCTTTCCAGATAGGGGTTACCATACCTCTTTTCCAGTCAGGAGAATTGGTACCTATCTGCCATACAGCAGTCAAGACCGCATGTAACCCGTGGACCATGGACTCGCCACCAACTTTCAGCTGTTTTCTGGGAATGCCACAAACACCAGGAGCTTTCCCGCCCTTTACCTTAGCCACGGCCTACTTTACCTCAGCAAGTGAGGGAAGGTTTTCACTAATTGGCAGAATCAGGCACCGGTTGTAGAATATTTACTGCATGAAGCTGTCCATTGGGAGCACTGGCCATGTACAACTGCTCAAAGTACTCAGTCCAGCAGGCCTTAAACTCTTCATTACCCAATGCGAGTTGGCCATCTGTCTTTCAAACTGTACTTGTCTGGGGGTAGGCATTATGATTCCTTGGACCACCTGTGTCGCCACTCTCTATATAAAGGTATTCTGATTTTCCTTGGACCAACTAATTCAACCTAATGCTTCAAACTACTCACTCATCTACTCGACCCATCTCAAATCACACTGAACATCTCCCCAACTCCAATAGTTCACATTCTCGAAACATCAAAAGTACTGAATCGCTCCCATTCCCGAAAGACCACTAATTTGAGCTCACAGTTTCCCAGGTACACTACATAACAAACATATGCCACCACCATCACTTCAAGTATGATACAATAGATAGTTGGATAAATATAATTCCCTGACAGGTGAGTGGGTTCGAATCCTGGTCAAGATACCTCTCTTGCAACCTGTCCGACATTATCATCAGGCATTATAATTCCTTGGACCACCAAAGTCGCCACTCTCTATATAAAGGTATTATGATTCCTTGGACCACCAATATCGCCACTCTCTATATAAAGGTATTATGATTCCTTGGACCACCAATATCGCCACTCTCTATATAAAGGTATTATGATTCCTTGGACCACCAATATCGCCACTCTCTATATTAAGGTATTATGATTCCTTGGACCACCAATATCGCCACTCTCTATATAAAGGTATTATGATTCCTTGGACCACCAATATCGCCACTCTCTATATAAAGGTATTATGATTCCTTCGACCAACTATGTCGCCACTCTCTATATAAAGGTATTATGATTCCTTGGACCACCAATGTCGCCACTCTCTATATAAAGGCATTATGATTCCTTGAACCACCAATGTCGCCACTCTCAATATAAAGGCATTATGATTCCTTGGACCAACTATGTCGCCACTCTCTATATAAAGGGATTATGATTCCTTGGACCACCAATGTCGCCACTCTCTATATAAAGGCATTATGATTCCTTGGACCACCAATGTCGCCAGTCTCAATATAAAGGCATTATGATTCCTTGGACCACCAATGTCGCCAGTCTCAATATAAAGGCATTATGATTCCTTGGACCAACTATGTCGCCACTCTCTATATAAAGGTATTATGATTCCTTGAACCACCAATGTCGCCACTCTCTATATAAAGGCATTATGATTCCTTGGACCACCAATGTTGCCAGTCTCAATATAAAGGCATTATGATTCCTTGGACCACCAATGTCGCCAGTCTCAATATAAAGGCATTATGATTCCTTGGACCAACTATGTCGCCACTCTCTATATAGAGGTATTATGATTCCTTGAACCACCAATGTCGCCACTCTCTATATAAAGGTATTATGATTCCTTGAACCACCAATGTCGCCACTCTCTATATAAAGGCACTATACACACGGGAACCATTTGGTATATAATGAATAATATCATTGCACTCTGCCATGTGGGCGCAACTCTGCTTGGGCCTTTACACCTTCAACCCTTTTAGTTGTTTACATATGTTTGACCTCTATACTGGTTAACATAGGACGATTTGTTGGCAGTTTAAGGAGCTCCTATAGTATTCATATGGTTTATTTATAACGAAATCAAATCGACAAATGATGACCACCATAAGACAAAAAGGATGTCATCATGTTGTGATCGTTAGACACTTTTAGCATATGCTGACGTAATTCTTCCTTGTACTCTGGTTATCATTAGTATAATGTATTCATATTATACAAACAAGTACAAAGAAAAGTCAAGCAAAAACAGGTTTAGCGACCCCTCAAGGTTGCTTGCCCTCTAAAACACTGCTGCTTAGAGTGTTCAACAGTGGCAAAAATTGGGCAAGGGACAATTGAATGGGGAAATACTGCCCTAGAAATAATGTCTACTTTAGGGTTATGAAATGTTAGTAGGGGACAGTTTGGGTAGTACCATAAAACAGGTATAAACAGAAGTGTTACTAATTTACAAATGCAGTCAGTCGCGGATTTAAGTCAAGGTGTTTGTCTAATCGATGTTTAATTAAAGCAATCAACGGTGCTGCATTCAACAGCATCACCCGGAGCCCATTCCACAAGTTGACCATTCGATTAGAGATTTTTTTGTAGATGCATGCGAGTAAATAGATTTACCAATGATTTTGCAACCATATCCCACATGCATTTTGATTGGCCAATCGTAAAGTACTTCATCCAGTTTGTTTGTTTTGTTGATGCCTTTGATGATTTTGAACACTTTAATTTATTTGGTCGGCGTTTGATCTACGCTGGGTTTAAAGAAATAGGTTTGATTCTCTAAGATGATCCTCGTTTGGTTTGGTTTTTCAGACTAGGTATAATTTTGGTAACTCTTCCTTGAACTTATTCCAGTTTGTCAATACTTTTTTTTGTAGTACTGTAAGGGCACCAGAATTGAACTCAATATTTGAAAAAGAGGACAGAGAAAGGAATTATACAGAGTGAGGATTAAGTCTTACTATTATTATTATTATTATTATTATTAGGGGTTCGACCCTTACGGGGAACCCCTATTGTAATCATTAAACCCGGTTTTTCATCAAAATTCTTCTTACGCGCCGGTTTCGATGCAATAACTCCAGAACCGCTTTTTGGATCGGGATCAAACTTTCACAGGAGGTGCGTTTTTGTATTGGGCAACTTTTGGTATGCTAAACATCCGGCATGGCGGTCAAACAGGTCCGTCGCAGCCGATTTCCCGAAAAACTTGACGCCTAAATACCGTCTCTCCCATTCATAGGAAACGACTGGGCTTTGGCATACGGACTCCACTACTAATGCTCCGCAAATGTTATAGAGAAGGTTTTTGCTTTTGCACGTGGGGGAAGAAAAAAGAGACACCAAGAATATTAAGAGAAGATGAAGGGTTAATGTGTATGTTGTTGAAGAGCAGATTTTTCTGGAAGGGGGCGACGAGTATACAGATTGAGAAATGTAGTTTTGGATTCATTCATGTAACAAGGTTTTCTCTGCCCCAATTAGAGATAGCAGAGAGATCAGAAGATAGGTGTTTTATGGCCTCCTTACGTGAGTTTTGGAGTTCGCTGGTATGATCGCCTATCAAACCAGCGAATACTCGAAACGGACTCGAGACATATTAGTTGCATAATCCGTGAACGCCAACTTCGGCTATATGATCATGTGGTTCGCCTCCCCGAGGCAGATCCTGCTCACCAGGTGGTCTCTACAGAAGATAACCCTGAGGGGAGGAGGCCGGTGGGAAGACCACGGAACTCATGGCTGAAAGAATTAGGTAAATCATGCGATGGAATACTTAACATGGACCAGGCAGATGCCCTTTTTTCTTTTTTGTTCTATGTGAGTGAGGGAGACAAAAGGCAGAACTGCCTGTAGCGAGTGCCTCCGCCAGAGTTGAAAGAGTAACATGGTCAAAATCAAGGGACGTTCGAGCCAAAATTCCTGGACACACGGAGTTTGAAACAATTAAAGTCATAGGAAGAGGGAAAGACTGATTCTGAGTTCAGCAGTTGAATAGAAGATAGACTGATAATAATGTTTCACTCTTAGGTTGGAGAGTTGCACAGAGTAAGGATGGGATTCTGTTGCAGGACAGGTACTACGTACTCTACATAGAGGAGGTGGTATACACTGGGAAAGCTCTGAGGAACACTGATTATTGTAGTAGCGATATAATAGCAAGAGAGATGCAGCATTGCGGCGGAGAGAGAGAGATTGCAGAGAGTTTGTGAGCCTGGAGGCTTTCCATGTAGGATCTGCTTGGGTGGTGTCAGCTGGTGAGTGCGGCCACGCGCTGTCACGGCGTATGCCTTCATTGCCTGTTTGATTGATCTATATAGAGAATGGCGACATTGGTGTGGTCCAAGGAATCATAATACCTCTATAAATAGTGGCGACATAATTGGTCCAAGGAATAATAATCCCTTTATATAGAGAGTGGCGACATAGTTGGTCCATTTGGAATTGGAATTTGGATGTAAGAATAGTTTCAAAAACTTTAGAGAAACAAGAGATGAGAGCAATTGGACGATAGTTGGAGGGTTGAGAATGGTCATCCTTCTTTGGGACAGGTTGAATGAGAGCGAACTTCCAGCAAGAAGGGAAGACGTTAGAGAAGAGACAGAGACAAAGAGTTTGCCTAGGCAGGGAGTCAGCACGGAAGAACAGTTTTTGAGTACAACAGGAGGAACACCATTCGGACCATACGCCTTCTATGTACTAAGCCCAGAGAGGATAGAAAGTACATCTTTAGAAGAGATTAGGATATTAGGCATAAGTAGGAGAGAGGGGGGTGGAGAGGGATGAATAGCACCGGAATCATCCAAGGTAGAGTTTTTAGCGAAAGTTTGAGCGAATAGTTCAGGTTTGTCAGAGGAAGAAGTGATGGTTGTGCCATCAGAGTGGAAAAGGAGAGGGAAAAACGAGGAAGAAAAATTGTCGGACCGGTTTTAGGCTAGATGCTAGAAAGCTTGGGAAGAGCTAGAGTTGGATAGTTCAGTGCATTTATTATTGCTGAAAGAGTGTTAGGCAAGTTGAAGAACAGATTTTGCTTGATTCCGGGCAGAAATATAGGAAGAATGAGATTCTTGAGGTTTAAGGTGTCGGGTACCGTTTAAATGCTTCCTCCTTATTGCAGACAGCAGTAGAAAAAGCATGAGTAAACCAGGAATTTTTGCACTAGTCAGAGAGAAAGAAAATGGAATGTATGCCTCCATGCCCGATAGGATTACCTCGGTAATGCGTTCAGCACTCTCCGAGGGTCCTCGGCCACAGAAGCAATATTCATTCCATGGGAAATCAAAGAAGCACTGCCAGAGAGCCTCCCAGTCGTCAGCGCCAAAGTGCCACTAGCGCCGCCTGCAAAGAGGATCAGGTGGCCGTACTGGAGAGATAGAACAGATGGCAGAGATAAGTTTATGGTCGGAGGAGCCCAAAGGAGAGAAAAGATCGACACTATAAGAAGAAGGGTTAGAAGTTAGAAACAAGTCAAGAATGTTGGGCCAATCTCCGAGGCGATCCGGGATACGGGTAGGTTGCTGAACCAACTGCTCTAGGTCATTTAGGATAGAAAAGACGTAGGCTTGTTCACCAAGTTGGTCAGTAGAATTAGAGGAGAGCCATTGGTGGTGATGAACGTTGAAATCTCCTAAAATGGAGATTCAGAGAAAGGAGAAATGGCTAGAATGTGTTCCACTTTAGAGTTTAGATAATCAAACAATTTGGGAAAGTCGGTAGAGTTAGGGGAAAGACAGATATCAAATAAATATTTAATATGAGAATGACAGGAAAGTTTGAGCCAAAAAGTGGAGAATTCAGAGGAGCTACAATCGAAAATACGAGAGCAAGTGAGTTTGTTGTGCAAGTATGCACAACATCTGCCTTTGGCTTTGAAACTAGGATAGAGAAAGTAGGAGGATACAGAGAAGGGGGTGATGGCAGTTGCTTCAGACACCTGAGTTTCACACCCACTAAATATTTCAGCCTTGGCTGGGATCGAACCCCGGTCAAGCAGATTCACACGTGAGCGTGCTTGCCACTCGATCGCCGTGGCTCCAGTGCTGAATGAAATTATCAAGCACTAGTCTCAATAAAATGTATGATTACAGCCAAAACAATAAGGGTTAACCATGGTCGGGAGGTTCGTGGTCGATGTATGAACTATTAACACAAATATTATATGCGATTGTTGTTACAGGAATGAATGGAGGAGGTTTGTTAGGAAGAACATGTGAAGGTATAATTTTGTAACCTTTTAATTGACAAACCTGGAAGGTTATCATCCCCGATGTTGTGAAGAGACTTTGCTGTGGAAATGTATATCATCTGAGGTGAAGTCAATGGTATTGAGGCCTGTTGAATGTTGTTCTGAATGTTAAGATACTTGCTTTGGCAGGTGTTTATTGTATTAATTTTCTCCCGGTCATCATTGTTCCCTTTCTAATGTCCCTTGCTAATCCTCCCCATCTATTTAACGGGAATGAAGGGTTGGCTATTGACTGTCTGACTGCCTGTTACACTCTCTGTGGTAGCATTAGCATGACCAGGTGTTGTCTGTTATATACTAATGACTATACTGTTTCAGTGACCAGGTAGATGTCAATAGTTCCAGCTGATTGACTTGTGCGACCGTGATTATTTAAATCTTTAAGAATTAATAATTACTAAAGGACGAGACATTGAACACTATCGCATGAGCCAATCAGCTAGACTTATTGACATCTCACCTCAGCGTCGCTGAAACAGAGTATAGTGATTCAGCAGCCCACATAATGGACACATTAACAATACCCAACAGGGTTTTACAAACTAATGGTCCTCGGAGTCACCGTCCTACAGATATTATCTGCCATCACTGACAGTGGTTACAGGAGAATTCGCCCCGAAACCAAGTCGCCCCGCTCTTGGACAACGAGTTCGCCCCGTTTATCCCCCCACCACCACCACCACCACCACTCCTGGAGCTTACCACTTATTTCCATCCCTCCCCCAACCCCTGAGGTCTTCTGTAGTAAAAACTGATCAAAGAAGGAATTGAGGACATTACTCATTTGTTAGGTTAGGTTAGGTTAGGGTTAGGTTATTTTAGGTTAGGTTAGGTTAGGTTAGTTAGGTTAGTCAGGGTGGATGGGACTCGTTAGCCTTGGTCGGCAACCTATCTAGGGGAGACAACCTTATAAAAATCCGGGTGGATGGGACTCGTCAGCCTTGGTCAGCAACCTGTCTAGGGGATGATAACCTGATACAAATCCGTACTGCTTACCGAAGGGTAAGGCAGGTTAGTGGTTGGACTAGCCGAACACCACTGTAGAAAAATAGTGCTAACAAGATACACAGAGGGCCTCGGAGTCGGACGGATCCTAAATTGAGTGGTCAATCCTGTAAGTCCTTCAGTAAACTGGCTCGGGTTGTCCCTCTTACAGGGAATAAGTCCTCTTGGGGGCATTCTGTGTATGGCCACCCTCATTAAGGGGAGTTAGGCGTCTGGCAATAGATAGATAGATAGATAGGTTAGGTTAGGTTAGGGTGAGGTTAGTTTAGGTTAGGTTAGTTTAGGTTAGGTTAGGTTTGGTTTGGTTTGGTTAGGTTAGATAGATGAATAGAGGGGGAATTCTTCAGTACCCCTTTAGGGTGGAGGGGGGACATTAATGGGGCGAACTCGCGGCGGGGCTACTTCTCAAAAGCGGGGCGAACTCGTTTCGGGGCGAATTCTCCAGTATTCCTCACAGTGCACTCGGTTTATGGTTACGCATATAGTTATTAACACTAGATTAGCGGGTTAGCGGTTTATTTATATGTACCGCCCAGCGGGGTGTTTTTAGCCAAAATAGGGCTGTTTACGTGATCATTTTCATGCCTAAATAAGACCCAGAGCGTAAAACAAGTATCTATCCATGAAAGGGCATAAAAAGAGCTTTCCAATGACACCATAACGATCCTTTTATGATGGCTAGTTGTCTTGCAACAACCGCGCAACGCGAGTGCAAAAAGCATGTAATTCGGCACTTTCCCCATACAATTCCGTATGTAGCGAGTGAGAGAGGGAGGGAGGAGGTGGGATTCGTGTCAGTAGGTTCGCCGCGGTGGTCTGGAGCAGTCATACGCTCGCTACTCTCCTGCCACCACTTGTCTCTCTCTCTCAGCAACATTACGTGCTGAAATTGCCACACGACCTATGTCGAGCGCCGCCAGATAGTCCAGATTTATTATACTCGACTTATGTTGCGCACCGCTAGTTATGGGTTAATGATTATAATGTTATTATAGGGTGACAGTCTCTTATCCATCTTATACATTTTACTGCACATAATATATAGTTACCCTTGCATAGACTTAGTCATGAGATATTTAACGTTAACATAGTTATATCGGCATTCAAACCTCCCCCCCCCCCCCCCCCCCACACACTCTCACACATACAGCTGCCACGTGGAATTGTGATATAATTATGGTCTCTTCAGGCCTAGCGTGGTTGCTAAGTTTCAGTATATCTTAAATAGTTCCTACGCATGTGTTTCTCTTCCAGAAGCCAATAGGTATAAGTCATAACATGATTGGTTGTTAAAATATCAGTGGTTATATCTTTTTCATGAGCTACCCTGGCAACCTGTAACACGCTGAGTTAGTTGCGAAAGATAATAATTGGTAGAAAGTGCGGTCCCTGTGACTCTCCTGCCAAACCACTATTCCTACACACACACACACAGAGAGAGATGGCTAGAGCCAAAACATATACTGATATGCGCGTGCATGCAGTGAAACATTAGTGTTTATCGAAAGACAAGTGTGTGTGTGTGCGTGTGTGTCTTTGAAAGATCATATTAGCATTGTTGATTAAAAAGTTTCCCAGAGGTTAGGTTTGCTCAATCGTCTGTTACCCCCTTATCCCCGTACAGCCTCTTTCTCCGTACAGGGACACTGTTGTAAGCGTATCAGGTATTGTTCGCATATGAAAAATGCCTCTGAAAGGGTGCAGTCAAAGGCATGTAATCTCTACTCTTCTCCACCATATTGTCTACAATATCTCCACATTGTGAAAACTGCATGTATATTACTGTTATGCCATTATTATAATCAGTGTTCTTCGCAGCTGTCCCAGCGTATACCTCTCACTCTGCAGAGACAGAGGGCCACCCACTTCGTAACTCATTCCCACCACTTTTCTGCTCACCATTCAAAGCCAACAGTTAACTTAATTTCCCCGTAATTTTTCAGCTCAACAAGTAAAGTATGGAATTAACTCCGTAAATGTGTCTATCCCTCACCCTATGACTTTGTTTCAAGCTTTGCGTGTTCTGCAGTTACATTCCAGTGCACCTTGAATATGGTTCTGTACTAAGCATTCAGTTCTGACTGGGGTAAGGGGGACAATAGGTCGTCAAATTGTTTATAAGTAGTTTTGCCTCTTGTCTCTTTCATACGCAGAGAAACAATTTATTAGGTAAAGGGAAGTGGAGAACATCAAACCTTTGATTGTCATATCGAGGAATCGGGTTGCTTGTAATGGGAATTTGCATTACATAGGTGAAGTGGCTATCCGGGTAATTTTTTTCATATGTTTAGATGAATATATAGAGTAAACATTACCGAATACTAATTATTTTGATAAATAAATATTCTATCCACAGATATTAGAGTCAAGCTTTCGTGTATAAGTCTCTTCGATGTATTCGTCCATTTAGTTCGTCTCTCCCTTTCCTTCTCGCTCTCTCTCTCTGAACGGTTTAATTATATTTGCATTGCTATCCAAATGTATATGCTAATAACAAACACCTTTATCATACATATCAACATTGGGAAATGCAAACCACTAAAACTTCTCTGGTGCTACTTTGAAAGTATATAGCGTTTTCCAATAACATTTTAGTAGGACCTATTTTTCTTTTAAGTTATAACGACTTTGAAGTTTGTAGCACTTATTTCCGACCAAATAATTTATGTTTCTATTTAAGTAGGTTACCAGTTCTAAAGTCTGATGTTTTTGTACTGTATTTTAGTCATATATATATATATATATATATATATATATATATATATATATATATATATATATATATATATATATATATATATATTTTGTCTTCTCTAAACCCCCTTCTCAAACACAAAATAAACATCTGGAGAATATCATAATTATATCAATATATATTGCACTGCTTTTATTGCTGAATGACCTATTTTCTTTAACAGTGTAGGATTCTTTGGTGTAAGCGATTAGTTATGAAAGCTGTTATTTTGGTATGGGAATTTCACTAATGACGACTAGATCGATATGGATATGCAATACATTATGTTATTTTAAGTAACAACACAATGCTACACATAATGCTGTATTTGAAGAAAATGGCATGAGACAGAGAGGTATGAGGAGCCCCAAAACAAATGCCGCAAATCGACAATCCGGGCCAGCCCGGGACCTCAACCAAAATTAAGAGACCAACATTAACCCAAAGAAGAGCAAATGAACATCAGCTAAGGAAAAGACTAATCTATAATGTGGATAGATGTAGATAGATAGATAAATAAATAGTGTGAGTGACTGAGTGAGAAAGAGCTGTCTTACTAAATAGATAGTGAATCTAGAAATCCCTACAAATTGGTTTGCAAACAATAATTACACATGAACATATATTTCTTAACCCACTGAGCACCAGCTAAATATAAATAAATGTACATCCAGGGACCGGCCGATTTTGCAATTTTTGTTTTTTTTCTAAAATGGAAGAAAAATGTGAGAAAAGAAGAAAAACTAAATTACTCACCTCGGTCATTTGGGGGTCGTATGGGGGGGGAGGGGGGGGCAGCCTCATACATCTTGTTGTTGTTGAGGATATAGGGTAGTGAAGCTGTGAAGCTTATGTCACCCTTCCCTGGCGGAAAGGACCCCAGGGTGAGCCTCATACATCAGCTGGTACCGGGCGGCCTTCAAACTTCCCGCCCAGTCAGCCATAGTTGAGCGCGGCAGTATGGCAGATGTACGATGCGCCCAGTTTTCGAGTGACGGTTATTTACACCACCCGAGCATCATGTGTGCCTTCATAGTTCATATATTAGCAACATGTATCACATAATGTCATTGTAAGTGAAGTTCCAGTGTGAAAAGTGCTTAGATATAAGTCTTGTAAGTGCACACGAGTGGCAAGAGCGTGGCGTTTCCCGGTTGCCATGGAGACTGGCGGCCGTCATGGTCTCGGACAATAACAAAACGAACGCACGTACACACACCCAGCTGACTGACACACGCCCCCAGCACTTTCACTTTTATTGCCTTTCTCTCTTATTCCCCCACTTTATTCAGTTTGCATGTTACTTCCCATCTTTATTCAGTTTTCATGTTACTTCCCATCTTTATTCAGTTTTCATGTTACTTCCCATCTTTATTCAGTTTATTACTTTATCATATGTTTTATAGTTATAAAATATTCGTTTCACACATTGTTTTACGCACTTTCGACTTAGAAATATGCTATATTTACACTTATTGGTGTCCGTCACTGTTTTACGTATATTTGAGTGTCAATATCACTTACATATTGTGTTCGGCACTTTGTATAGCCTATATTTATTATTTACACTTTGGTTTTTATACACACACTTCACATTTCATAGCGTCTTTTATCGCAGTCTTTGAGTACAGTTAGAAATGCTCAAGGGTGTGATACTCCCTGAAGCAGTCCGGGAAACACAGTCCAACATCACATTCTGGGCACATATACCTGGTATCTGATCTCACAGGCTCCCTCTGTGTCGTGTTGCGGCACAATTGACACCGTCTTCGGGGTTTCTCATTGTTATCTGTAGCCGGCACATATTCAGGGAAGTGGCATTGTGTCAGCCTGGCAATCCCTTCTGCTGCTGGCAGTCGATGGGCTGAAAGTGGGGGGCAGTCATGTATTCCCTCAACGTTGGGGTTGGTGCTTTTAGTGGAGAGGGAATGGGGGGTGGTGGGGAAGGCAAACGCGGGGGAGCACCACCACGGTGAGGCACGTGTGGTGTCGGAGCTTGACGCACCTGCTCCTCCTCCTCCCCATCATCCTTACCTCTTCTCTTCTCAGCCCTACGATGAGAAAGTGGAATGTTGATGAAGGCCATGGGATCTGGGTCATCTTCCTCATCCTCTTCCCCACTTGCTGGGGACTCCACTATGTCACGAGGGGTAGCAGGGGAACGATAGCTACTCGCTTCCCTTTGTTGTAACCTGGCGTACCATTCAGCGATGGGGAGATAGGGTTCCTCCTCATGCATTTCATCATACTCGGCCACAGTGGGACTATATTTGTCCTCTGAATCGTCATTTGATGATCCAGTGTCACTATCAAGCACATCACTCTCCTCAATTATGGCCATGGCATCGGCCAGGGATATTCCCCTGCGTGGGTAACGGCGTGGTAAATCCGACGTGGTGTTGCACTGGCGAGATGTATGGGTAAACTGACTTTCCTTTGTCACGCACGTCCCTTGTCCCAACAAACCGAGATTTGTGGGTTGCCATACATTGCCTACATCCTAAGTGGCACCACTAATCCCACCACCACCACCCGCATGGCCTGGCTGGCCGGTTCACGCGTACCGTCCCTGTTCGCCAACACTCTACTGTACCTCCCCTCCAATTCTCAAGCCATTTCCTACCATACGAGCCGAATAATAGATTTTTTAGTGGCCGACGCAATGTTCGCGTCCCTGGGGTCTAGCGTTACATACATTGCCGACGCAAACAGTGCGTCGCTGGGGCTCAGTGGGTTAAAGGCAGATTTCACTAGCAAAAATTATTTACATCTTAATTAATATCAAGAGATAAAACAGTAACCATAACACTGGTAAAATAATTCACGTAACCCCCCTCCCCCACCCTACATACTTCCAACTTTCCCTACACAATAACCCCCCCCCCCCTCCATCTATGTGTAGCCCACCCCTCTCCTTCCCAGAAAATCTCTGGCTGCTAGTTAGTGATTGGCAACGTATGTTCTCATGTCTTGTAAATTATAGCTAAATCATCATTGCAGTCAAGGAAATGGGTGCAAGAATTGCTCACAAGGTGATACAAGCATGAAACTTCCCGGAAATGTTCACAAGGACCTACTTTACAATTTCAGAGCAGGAGCCACCGAGATTTCTGCATTGCATAGCAACGGTTGCTAGGCAAAGCATTTTCCTTAGCAACCGGCAGCAACGATGCAGTTTCTGAACTACTATGAAGTGTTATGACTTTGTACTTTTATTTATTTTCCTATATTCACTCCTAAAATGGTTCAAAAGATGTATAAAAGCATATATATCTATATAATAGAGTGAATGTCAGCACACAACCAGGGCACACTGGTGACATCACTGCTGTGTAACTCAGCATGGGGTTCAGTGCCAGCTGATCTAGATATACTAGTACTTTAATAAGTACTAGTATATCTAGATCAGTGTCCCAACTGCTATCTAACAGCCCCAAATCCACTAGCTACTAAACTGTAGTTTGTAGTTGGTAGATGTAGTTAGATAGCCGCGCCTGAATTGACAGGATGTGCCAGCGCGGGAGAGCCGAGCCAAGGGTAACAGGGCTTAAGAATTACCCGGAAGGTGTACAGATCGCACGGGACTTAAATGGCACTGGATGAACGATCGGGCTAGGTGTAGGGAAACTGAACCTAGTTGTATCCCATAAAGGAATGTGTGCAACAGATGTATTTGATAAAGGTGGTAAAAGGATAAACCCTCGGCCTTAATCATATTTTGTTTCCAGTTTCAGCAAGTTTGATATATTTGATCTGTGCACAGTGATAGTCAAGACGTACTGAATATTCACAGAAATGGCCAGTGCCTCATCTTCATCTGTTCAAGCAACTGATTGGACTATCTGTGTTTTTTGTCAACTGGACACCAAAGAGTCTCTCATATCACCAACTGACAGAGGCTATGAAACCATAGTAGACAACATCACACAGTTTAGTAACCTTGACTCAATGCCAATCAAAATCAATCTGGCACGACTTGACCATGGGAATGGTATTCAATTAACATTGAAAGAACAGAATGCAAAGTGGCACAAATCTTGTTATCAGAAGTTTTCACATACCAAACTGGAACACGCAAAACGAAAGCACAAGTCTGAGGAAGATGGGACTGCTTCAAAACGAATTTTCACACGTAGCACTAGCAGTGGTGGTGATACTGCCTCAAGTGGAACAGTTGGCAGCAATTGTCCCAAATGCTTCTTTTGTTCCCAGCAGCAAACAAAGGAGAACCTCCGCGAAGTCTGTACATTTCAACTAGATTTTCGTGTGAGGAAATGCGCACATGATCTACAAGATGAAAATCTTCTTGCAAAATTAAGTGCAGGAGACCTTTTTGCCCAGGAGGCAAAGTATCATGCAAACTGCCTTACAAACCTGTACAATAGAGCACGTGCAAAGGTATCACAGGATCAGGATGCCTCAGATGACCAGACATGTAAAGGAATTGCTTTGGCTCAGCTGATTTCCTACATTGAGGAGAAGAGGCAAGATGAGGATGTGAAGGTGTTCAGACTTGCAGATCTTGTGAAGCTCTACACTGACAGGCTAAATCAACGAAAAGCTGAAAGTCCTCAGTTCATGTACTGGCATACGAGTCTAGAGCTGGAACTTCTCTTGTTCACATTTGTGCGATCACTACGTACTGGTGACTTTGATTTGTATGTGGATACATTGAAGAAATTGACACCTTGGTTCTTCAGTCTCAACTACACCCACTACGCACGTTGGATGTCCGTACATGTGCGTGACATGAGCAGTCTATCTCACACTCATCCAGATGTTGCCAAAGAATTTCAGCAAGGCAAGTTTGTTGTGGCAAAATCCCAGAGAAAATTCTCCCTCATTGCTGTCGATCACTGCCATGAACAAAACAAAGGAGTAATGAAGGATGAAGGCGGAATCATCGGGCTTACCCAGGATGCAAACTCCCTCTTGAGATGGGCAGTGGCAGGACCAGAACTTGTCAGAGTAATTTCTGAGTTTGAAGCGACCATGGTAGGGAAACAACAAAGTTTTGGGCAAAGAAACCATCATGAACAAACCCGGTCAACCCAGAAGTTGTTTGCTGGACAGGTTCAGGCGGTAGTTAGTGTAATGGAGGACATGGGGAGCCCATTTGAGGAGGAAGGGCAGGACCTTCTCAGACTCCATACAAAGGACATCATGGATGAGCAGTCAGGCGAGTGTCTAACCACTCTCGCATCAAAGGGTCAGGAGCAGTATGCAACATTTGTGGAAGAGCGGCTCAGAACAAATACTAAGCCAATCACAGCAACAATTACCAGGAACAAGGTGGTACTGTTCAATGTCCAAGGCAAAGGATCAAACAAATCAGGGGACAAAGTCAGTCTCCTCAAAAGTGAATCTTCGCTGTTTGCAAGTCTGTATGTTGCATGTCAGACAAGGAAAGGTGACTTGAACAATTTTTTCAATCATGAAAACCTCCCATTTCCTCCATCTCTGTCTGCCTATGGGCAGCTACGTCCAGGGAAGAAGTCTGATCTCATAGAATGTCTTGAAAAGAAAGTAGGGTCATCAAATGATGTGACACCAGAGACTGAAGTGCGAATCATGGATGGTGCGGCACTTGTTCACTTTCTTAGACCTGAGGGCTGCAAGACATTTGGAGACTATGCTGCCAAGGTCTTTCTTCCATACATAAACAATGCTCAAAGTCAGGCTCTGAGAGTGGATGTTGTCTGGGACCAGTACTTCGATAACAGCCTCAAGTCACAGACAAGAGAACAACGTGTCACTGGTCCTATTCAGCGCAGACGAGTTGGGGCGTCTAGCCCAACACCAAAAAACTGGCAGCAGTTCCTTCGCTTGGCCAACAAGACAGACCTGTTTACATTCCTGAACAAGGAACTGCTGGAAAATGCATCAGGAGACCAGACTCTCATTGTTACTGATGGTGCCAATGTGCTATGCTTACCTACACGAGACACCAGCAACATTGATCCCTGCAACCATGAGGAGGCAGACTCGAGGATCATGGTGCATGTCAGTGATGCTGTTATGCAGGGCTTCCACAAGATCCTTGTTCGAACTGTGGACACTGACGTGGTAGTATTGGCAGTGGCAGTCGTACAGCAGCTGGCTCAGAGACAGCAGATAGAACTCTGGATTGCCTTTGGTTGTGGAAAGGACTTTAGGTACATCCCAGCTCATGAAATATGTGCTTCACTTGGCACAGAAAGATCCTTGGCACTGCCTGTGTTCCATGCTTATACAGGTTGTGATACCGTGTCCCATCTGGTCCAGGTAGGAAAGAAGACTGCATGGAAAGTGTGGGAGGCACATGATGAATTTACTGCGACATTCTATGAGCTGCACAATGCACCTGAACAAATTGGTGAAGCGACTGAGGCTTCTCTGGAGTACTTCACCATTCGACTCTATGACAGGACAGCAACTTCTCGTTCCATCAATGAAGTCAGAAAGAATCTGTTCATCCACAAAGGACGTCAGATATCATGTCTACCTCCAACCAAGGCTGCTCTACAGCAACACATGAAGAGGGCAGTACTACAAGGTGGGCACCACTGGGGTTGCACCACGGTGCCAGAACGACAGTTGCCCTCTCCAAGTGAGTGGGGATGGACTTGCCCAGAAAAGTGGAGGCCTCTGTGGTCTAACTTGCCCGAAGCCAGTGCAACCTGCCCAGAACTACTGAAGTGTTCTTGCCGAGGAGGATGCACAGACTGCAAATGTGTTGATGCGCATCTAAAATGCACAGCCTACTGCAAATGCAAAAGTGACTGTGACAACAGTGTCTGAAGCTTTAGGAGTGGCATTTTTATAGCCTGACTTGCCCTAAATTGGATTTTATGCCACATAATTTTTGTATATGATCTCCAAATGCAATGCTACATGTTTTTTAGAACAAGGAGTTGAGAAAAAACCATAGCACCTCACAGTTTTCCAGAAACTGCATTGTTGCTGCCGGTTGCTAAGGAAAATTATTTGCCTAGCAACCGTTGCTATGCAACACTGAAATCTCGGTGGCTCCTGCCCTGAAATTGTAAAATAGGTCTTTGTGAACTATTGTGGAAAGTTTTATGCTTGTATCACCTTGTGAGCAATTCTTGTCCTATTTAGTACCGATTGCCCTAACTTATACATACAACGTGAGTTACACCAATTTCGGCTGTAGAGGTCTTCCTTCTCTCTCTCAACACGTAGACTACGAGTTCAGGTTATTGAAGTTTTTTAAAATAGTTAATGGGTTTGACAATGTGGATTATAGCAAAATGTTTAGCCTCAATATGAATACATCACGCAACCATGGCTGGAAGTTATAATTGAAATGGTTCAGCACTAGTATTTGTGAACACTTTTTCACATAAAAAAAATGTTCTTCCAGGAACAAACTTTCCTCAGATTTCCTCAGTAGAACAGAACAAGAAGATAGTAGATGGTATTTTCTACACTCTGTAATGAGTGTAGTTCACTTAACAATGTTTTTCTTTCCACTTTGAGTATCTCTCCGGAATGGACCGCAAGGTCTTTGAAATACTATGCACCGTACTCTCATTGTCTCTCATAGCCTACACTTTCTATGACCAAGATTAAACAGGTATGAATGGGTTATATATCCCTTCATTTGTGTGTGTGATGAATAGTGCCTGCATTCGATACACATAGAGGAGAGTTGATGGTGGAACTGTCTATTAAATCTTAATCTGTAGGTGGGGGTTTGTAGAGATGAGAGGCTGGGATCACAGACAGAGACAGAGGAAAGGGAAGTGAGACGGCGACCACTGCTACTCAGGTGCTCGATATTCAAATCTTACTATAAGTTAACACCCACAGTGATTGTAATGTACATAGAGTTCTACATTGAATTGATTGAACAATGAGTCTATAGGCCACGTAGAATGAAACAGACCGTTTATAGTATGTATGGTATTGCATAAATGGGACAATCTGAATGAAATTATAAACAAAACAGTCGCAACACTATTCCTGCTAATATTTGCCTTTTGCCCTTAACTCATTTGTTAAAAAGGCCCGACTGCCGTAATTGATTTGAGAACCAATGATTTATATGGTAGAGGGCATTTTGATGTGTATGGCAATGATGGTGAAATTGTGAATATGTGTTCCTTAATATTGAATGAGATTGGATTTAATTACGGCATCATCATATTCAAATCACATTAAATCTTGGTCATAGAGAGAGAGAGAGAGAGAGAGAGCAAACAAAAAAGCAGAGGACCCCTACGGCCGAATTTAATGTAACCGACGTTGTATGTAAACTCATTTCGAGAATACAATTACATATTGTATTACATTTCAAATACATTTAAAATGTTGGTCATTGTAAGAGTGTGCAATGATGGTTTAGAACTTTAGATGGTTGGGTTGGGAGTATGAACATGATTAGATAAATATCCAGTATTCGAGAATGGATAATAAGTCGTAGGCGTGTGAATAAACCTTTAACCGTCATGGTGGTGTAATGGTTAAGGTGGCAAAAATCTGTGTGTGATAACCTGGGTTCGAATCCCAGTGGATCATATATACTTTAATTAATTTCATTGGGGGTGTTTGGTGTTATGGTGAAATTAATAAAATATAGATAACTTACAAGACATGACAATATGCGTTGTTAATCACTAACTAGAAGCCAGAGGAGGAAGGTGGGGGAATTGGAGATAGTTTGGAGGTGGAAGGTGGGGTAGACTTGGACAAGATGCCCCCCTTCTACCTGCCCAGGGTGGAGGAAGGGAAGGAAGGCCCCACCCCTGAGCAGCTTTTAGTATGCGTGAGTGTACCTGATAGCATCCTCCCCTAATCAAGAGTGTTTAACAATTGGATTTTTACAGCTGTGTGTTGAAGATTAGTGGAAATACACTCTAATGCGGATTGAAATATATAGGCTCTTCATGGAGGAGGAGAAATTGTTAAGTCATTGGGATTTATCTGCTACCCTAGTACTGTATGTTACCTCGGGGGAAAGATGCGAAGAGGTGGCAAAATTGAGGTAAGTTCATTTGAACATTCAACCCTCTCATGCACGTGAGGACGCGATTGCGTCCTAAGGCACTTTTACCCTCGCGCACGTGTGGACGCGATCACGTCCTTAAGCCTGTACTAAATTTGGCAAAACCATACTAAAAACGCAATCGCGTCCATTTTAGACTAGATATATCTGGTATACTAGTCTACAGTATGTGGGGGTACCTGGCAACCCTTCATAGCTGAGTGAACGGTAACAAAGAAAAAACCTCAGCTGCCCAGACAGTGTGTTGACTGTCAATGCAAACTTATAAAACGTATTGAGACCCGAGAGGGTTAACATAAAGTATATATAAAATCAAGCAAGGGATGCAACATCTCCTCATATGTATAAGGGAGGAAATTATTTTGTGATTAAAAGGTATTGATAATTCCTATTGTTCTATTTTGAATTTTGATTAATTGACTTAATAATAATTATAATAATTATGTGTTCGGGTGCCCTTATTTCTATGAACATAGAGAAGTATATATTAAGAGGTGTTTTTACAATAATTCAAACACTTACAATAATATCAAAACTTTAACTGTAATACATATTCAGTTACAACTTGCCCAAATATCTAAATATAATTATTCAATCCTTTTAACCCATTGCCTGCGGGAGATGTTCCCGAACAGCATGGCAATTTACAGCAATTTCCAGGCTTTTAAAGCCTCTTAAAGCCTGTACAACCGAGTGGGAGGGAGCGGGAGTGCGACAGGCCACACATACTTTCCCCAGCCAGCCGGCCACGACACTGAGGACTCTTGAGTCAGAGTCTCGCGAGATATACAGCGCTGCCAAAGGCATATGGAGCACAACATTAGCGATAATTGCTCATTTTAGCGAATGTCTATGGTAGCGCTGCGGGTGAAGCCCTAGGGCCACGAAGCTCGGTTTGGTGTCATTTTGAAGATATTTTCTTTTATTTTTTGGCTGAATAAATTTAATCTAATTCAGACACTTGCCTAATGAATCAGGAGTGCCTGAATGAGCCCTAATATGACGGAAATAGGCGGAAATATGCCTATAGCCAAAGTGTTAAAAAGAGGTGATTGTGGTTCAAAGGGTCAATATTATTGTCATGAGCACCAAAGTGTGATATTTTTAATTTTACTCTTATTTATTGCAATTTTCCCTTTTTTGGTGTTTCGTGTTCGCTAACTTTCAGTTGATTGTTTTAAAAGATAGGCTACCAGTCATAGTTGTAAATTATTTTTATCTATTATATTTTGTAGTTTTTAAATTAAACTGCATGATATTTAATGTAAACAAAATGTGTACTTCTATACCTGGCTAGGGATCAACTGAGTAAATAAAAATCTTTCAAACCACCTCTCCACAGCTACTTCACGGAGGGGAGCAATATTCCATATGAGAATGCACATGAGTTTTATAGATTACAGTTAAGTGTTCGTCAATAAATAATTCACAAACTCTGAAATTATGTGTAATTTTTGTATAATTTTATTCGATAGTGGCAGATAACTCGAATGTAAAGGCGATAGAAGGGTAGGGTGGTGGGTGATAATGATTGTGTTTGATGAAAGAGCAATAATGGTTTGGTGGTTTTCACAGGTAGCCTTGTCCGTTTCCTAGTCATTCAGGTGTGACTTTAACCTCATGACTAAGGGACAAGTGGCTTAATTCTCCACTTTTGGTAATGCACTGTATTGACGAACATTAGGGGACGGTGTGAAACAAGCTCTGACAAAATATGATACTGATCCAACTGTTTGTTAATAAGTTATTCCAGAAAAACGATGCAACACGGCCTCTGAAACCCATAGTAGTGTCAGAGAGCAATAAAAGCTCAAATATTCTCAAATTATGTAGTGGGTGGTCGGGGAGAGAGTAGTTTAGTAGGGCACAGGAGTATCGACTGTATATATAATATATTACCATCACTAGAGAGGAATATGGTATAAGGATTAAAAACAGTTGCCAGTTGTTCTTAATGTCATCAATAGCTAATGTTTGATCACTAAAGTTGCCTCAATGTAGAGAACATCAACAATTAGTTTATCTGTTGATTCACAGACATACATAACGTCACGTCCTTAATATATTTGTTATATTCTTCAATGTTTTAAAGGACAACTCCTAATCAATTTCAGAACAAATAATAGTAGGTCTGGTGGTGATTAATGTGTCCTTGATGACTCCATCTTTCCTACATGCAACTTGTTTGGCAAACATCATTATCAATGTAATCAACAATACACCATCCATTACTCTCATGCTAATCTATCTATCTGTCTATTGCCTGACACCGTGATCCCCGAAGGGGTGGCCACGAACGAACCGCCCCCATGCACCTCTGTCCCCAGTCAGCCGACGCCCCTCCCCCCAACCAGCAACGCTTTCGTTCATGTAGTTCCTCACTCCATCCTTCCACCTCATATTCGGTCTACCTCTCCCCCTCTGTCCCTCCACCTCGCTCTCGTACACCCTCTTAGTCATTCTCTCGCTTTCCATACGTTCCATATGGCCGAACCATCTCAAGTTGTTCCTTTTCACACTTTCCAGCACATCTACCTCCACACCACACCTCCTCCTTACTTCCTCATTAGTCTGTCTATCCCTCCATGTAACTCCGCATGCACTCCTTAAGTCATTCATTTCCACTGCTCTCACTCTTGGTCTGAGTCTCTCAACCAACGTCCATGCTTCGCTTCCGTAAGTCAGTGTCGGGATTACCACACTGTCATGCAAGGACTTCTTCACTTCCATACTAACCACCCTATTTCTTGTTACTGCTTTTAGCGTTCCTACAACCCTCTTCCCCTGTTGTACCCTCTCCCGCACCTCTTCATCCATAGTCCCATCTTTACTCAACACACTGCCCAGATACTTAAAAGTGTTGACGATCTCCATAGCCTGACCGTTCAGCTTCACCTCACACTCTGTGACTTCACCCCTTTCGAAGACCATAACCTTGCTCTTCCCCGTATTTACCTTCAAATTCCGTTTTTCGCACACTGTTCCAAACTCATTTACCAGACCCTCCAACTCCCATTCATTATCACTCATCAGAACTGTATCATCCGCAAACAGCAGTATAGGTAGCTTCCACTCAATTCCCTCCCTTTTCAGCGATACACCAACATCCACTGCTCTTGATAGTATTTCTTTCATGACTCCATCCATATATACAGTAAACAACCATGGGGACATCACACACCCCTGTTTCATACCAACATTCAGGTCAAAGAACTCGCTCTGCTCACTCTCCACACGTACTGCCGCCTTTGCACCCTCATACATGCTCTTCACTGCTTTCAGCAACTTGCCCTCTACTCCGTATATTCTAATAAGTACTTTCCACAAACCTTCTCTATCCACTCTGTCATAGGCCTTTTCCAAGTCCATAAAGGCAACATACACCTTTTGTTTCTTCTCCAGATACTTCTCCACAACACAATTCAGGGTAAAAATCTGATTTACACATCCTCTTCCCTTCCTAAAACCTCCCTGCTGGTCGCCTATCCATTTCTCCGTTTTCACTCTCACTCTCTCAATCACTACCCTACTGTATACCTTCCCTACTACGCTTAGAAGACATATTCCTCGGTGGTTACCACACACTCCTCTTTCCCCTTTGCCCTTATATAGGGGGACTATTATGCCAGTCTTCCAGTCAACGGGTGCACTCCCCTTCTCCCATGCTAGTTTGCACATTTTCCATACCCATTCAATCACTATCTCACCACCATACCTCAACATTTCCCCACACACTCCATCTGTTCCTGGTGCTTTCCCCAACTTCACTCTTTTCATGGCTTCCCACACTTCTGACCTCCTGATCCCCACCTCCTCCTCCACTACTTCTCTTCTTCTCCCTCCCATACCATATCCAGCTATGTTTGCTGGCTCTTCATTCCTTACATTTGGCAACTCACTTAAGTACTCCCTCCATCTTTCGACTCTCTCTTGCTTCTCGGTTAGCATTCTCCCATTCTTATCTTTCACACCCTTACTGTTTCCCTTGTTACCTTCCCTAACTTTCTTGACTTCTTTCCAGAACAGTTTCTTACTCTCCCTCCATTTTACACTCAGATTCCTTCCAAATTCCTCATCTACTCTTCTCTTACTTTCCTTCACTACTCTCTTCACCACCATCTTACTCTCCACGTACCTCGCTCGTTTCTGTCTCTCGGAATCTTCATTCCCTCTACTACCCAACCACTCTCTATATGCTTTCTTTTCTTCCACAGCTATTCTTACCTCTTCTGTCCACCATGCTGTACCTTTCACTCCCCTCCCTCTTCTCCTCACTCCACACACCTCCTCACATGCTGCACAGATCTCATCCTTAAACACCTTGCTCATCTCCTCCACTTCCTCCATAACTTCCAGGTCGAACCCACCTAGTCGTCTTTCCACTGCTCTCCTGTACTCCTCCCTGACTTCCTCCTCCTGCAACCTCTTCACCCTCCTCACCATTCCCCCCTCCTCTCGCCTCCCTCCCGCTCTCCTCACCCACTTCTTTTGTATCCTAACCTTAGCTACCACTACATAATGATCAGACAGACCCCCTCCAATATCCCTATACACCCTAGCATCCATCACAGATTTCTTCATTCGTTCATCCACACATACATAATGAATCAATGACTTTCGTTCCACCACTGTCTTATCCTTCATTGTCAACATCCGTTTCCACATGTACCTGTGGATCATTCTGTGTCGGAAGAAGGTGTTGGCTATCCACAGCCTCCTCCCCACACATACGTCCACAAGTGCACTACCATTCCCATTCACCTCTGATGGTACCCCCCACCCTCCCACCACTCCCTCAACTTTCCTATCACCCACCTTACCATTCATATCCCCAATCAGAAATATTCTTTCGTTCTTGTCAAACTTCTCCAGGCACGCCTCCACATTCATCCAGAACTCCTCTTTCTTTCTTTCAAGTATACCCTCTGTCGGGGCATACACGCATACAATCACCCACGTTTGTATTCCTACTTTCATTCTCACCCACACAATCCTTGAACCCACAGACCCATACTCTCTTACACATTCCTTCCATTTGCTACTTACAAACAAACATGCACCTTCTCTCGCTGTTCCTTCACTCACTCCCGCACACACACCCATTCCACACTCCCACTCTCGCACATCTGAACCTTTCCATTTGGTCTCTGTCATTCCACATACATCCAGCCTGGCATTCACTAACACTTCCAGAACCTCTCTCTCTTTTGTGCCATCATTCATGCCATTAACTCCTTCAGACATATTATGTTCCAGTAAGTCCACGGAGGCGGGCGCCCGGTATCATTACCACTGCACCACACAACTGTCAAAACCACACTGCTGGCCGTTAGAATTGTCGGAGGAAACTGGGGTTGCCACCAACCGACAGATCTTTATCTAACTTACCGGACTTACTGAGCTCCATATGACGCTAGTGCGTCATATGGACTTATTGGAGAGGCATGTAGATAAGTCCATATGACGCGATCGCGTCATATGAGTTTTTGGTCATAAGTTCCATATGACGCGATCGCATCATATATGTCGCAAGGAGTTAACATTCCACGTAGCCATTCTCAGAATGTCCGAAGGCATGTCCTTAGTCGGTCGTGGTTCGTCAACGTTGGTTCCGTCCGCATCCGAGGCTGTTCGTTCGTTTTTCTTTGCTTAGATATTTTTTCCGAGTGGGGGTCGCAAGCCCACCGACCCAACCTCTTTAGTCGCCTCTTCCGACACGCAGAAGGCACGTGGGGCATATTCTATTCCCTAACCCCCAGGGGGTTAATGCGAAGCTAATGCGAATGCTAATGCTAATGCGAAGTCGAAATATGATACAGCGATACTGGCTAAGTGATGCTCCGACCATTTTTCAATGAGGCACTAAACCTTTTTGGAACGATGGTTGAGTGTGTCCGAATTTGCAGCCTTACCTGGCCACGACTTTGGCTAACTCCCTGGTCAAAGATTAATAATCATGACTGTACATATGCTCACATAAGTTCTATTCCTCCGTGTGATCTTATACATGCAAATTTAATGCGCATGTAGTTTTTAATGAAGTGGTTAACTCATCTTATTAACCCTCCCGCATTTTTAGGACGCGATCGCATCCTAACGCCACCCCTCGAAGAGTGCTCGTATGACGCAATCGCGTCATAATGCCACCCGTAAGTTAGAAATATTCGTGGTAAATAAGTTTATGACGCGATTTGGACGCATTTTTGGCTGGTAAGTTAGCCCTCAGTAAGCTACAAAATGAAATATCTGGCAAACCCCCTAGCGTCCCTGTGTGAGGAGTGCGGGGCTTTGTTTCACCAGTTGTGAGCCGGCCGCCAGTCTGTGAGGTAGTACTCCCGGACCTTTAAATCTCGTCTCGCCTCCATTGCCCGCCATGGAGCGGGTTTCAGGCGGGCAAATCTTGATTATTTATGTACTAAGAGGCAGTGTATCATCAATTTGTGGCGCATTTATAATTTATGTATATAACTCGTGATTTGTGACTTTGTGCCTCGTTGTTCGCCTCTCCATAGCCAGCCATGTGTTTTTTAGGCGGGTAGAATGGACCCAGTGGAAGTGTTGTGAACTGTGAATAATAATATTATTTATATCATATTCATAGGGTTAGTGTAGTAAGCATTCGTAGTCACATTCCTAACTTATGTTAGGTTTGTGATTACGAATGTAAGCTAGGCTATACGTGTGTCGTATAAATATTGCCCTAAAACCTTCATTTTCGCTTGAAAGATCAATATATTTATCAATAAATACTACCAACGAAGTATAATAAAGCTGTAATTACGAAATATAGTTGTGTTTTGCCCATTTTTGGCATTTTTTATGCCCAATTTGGGCAATTTTGAGTGAATACACAGTTTTATTTGAGTGAAGTAAATAACAGTGAAGTGTGGATAGATTATAAACAAATTTTTTAGACAAAAATGTCACGGTAAGTACAAATATGTCACGGTAAATAGCCTGACATAAAAAATACATGACTTTTATGCGCCACTGTACACTACACTACAGCAGTGAACCTTTGGACAGCCACAGATGTCTGGGTAAAGTACCTAAGCTAATCCCATAATTACTTGCCCGCGGCGGGTCAGCACTCCTTGACCTTTTACCTTTTCCTCACAGCTGGGATATTTTATATGTTTAGGCATGGGCTAGGCCTATCTTTATTTTATATATATATTCGAGTATTTCTATTGTTATTTTATATATAGGCCTATTTTTCTTTATTGTGATTCATTATAGTTTTTATTTATTTTATTTATTTTATTTATATAATTTTCTTTTATTTATAATTTTATTTCATTTATATATATATATATATATATATATATTTTTTTTTTTCCTGTTCCCCAGGGTGTCCATGGGACCACCCCCTAGGTCCACAGCAAGGGTAGGGCCCATAATCAAGTATTTCTATTGTTATTTTATATATATTTGTATTTATTTGATTATATTTATTTTATATATAAAGGTATATACCGTATATATATAATTTTGTTTTCTTGTCCCCTTCCCTGTTGTGTTGTTCCTGTTCCCCAGGGTGTTTGGCCAAAGAGCCCCAAGGTATAAATATATTCTTATAATGCCATAATATGACTACGTCATGGTGTTCCCCCATTTGAATTACAAAATGCGGAACTATACCGTCATGAATCCATTATACTCACGTCATCTGGAATCGGATAATGCAAAACTATGACTACGTCATGGTGAACTATACCAACGTCATATGGATCCAGTGATGGCGAACTTGCGTCATGACAACTATCAACGTCAATTACGTTTTTCCTTTATTTCCATTTCTTGTTTTCAGCATCGTAAGCTAACTACGCCAGCCTGCCGCCATACGCCAGCCTACCGCCATACGCCAGCCTGCCGCCATACGCCAGCCTGCCGCCATACGCCAGCCTACCGCCATATGCCAGCCTACCGCCATACGCCAGCCTACCGCCATACGCCAGCCTACCGCCATATGCTAGTCTGCCGTCATACGCCAGTCTACCGCCATACGCCAGCCTACCGCCATACGCCAGCTGCCATGTCGGACAAGAGGGATATTAAGGAACGTTTGCGGGACTCCCAGCTGGAGGATGTAGTCAACGAGGTGCTGGACCTGACGACGACGGACGAGACGGCGAGCGAGAGTGAGTCGGACGAGTGGTCTGACGATGAGGATTGGACTTCACCTCCGCCCCAGCGACTCCGCCTCGACGCCCCCGCCTCGGCCGATCCACCACCAGCCCCAGCAACGTCAGACGACCCACCACCACCACCAGCAGAACCAGCCCCAGCAACGACGGACGACCCACCACCACCACCACCCACTGAACCAGCCCCAGCGGATCCACCACCACCATCCATCCACATCCCATCCCATCCCATCCCCTCTACATCTCATCCCATCCCATCTACATCTCATCCCATCCATAACATCGCCGATTACCTCCTACCATCACCCAACTTCCCCCAACTTCCCACGTCACCTCTTCCATCCACCTCGCGTGGCGGTGCCTCATCCTTGCTTCCAGCAGGATCACCAGCCAGCAGCCCACACCTGTTTGCTACGCTACTTGCTATGGGCACTTTGAATACCCCGCCTTCGCATGTCATGGGAACGGTCACCCCTGCAGTGTCCCACTTCAGCGACACACCGTTGACCCCCTCGGCATTTGTTCTGCCTGAGCATAGAGCCGCAATGTGTGCTAAGGTTGCTGAAGCCGCAGTGCGTGCTCAGGTTGATGCTGAGGTGCCACGCACCGTGTTGAATCCAGTGTTGAATCCAGCAATCGAGGAGCTTCTTCCCCAAAGGCTTCCTCTTCACCATTCACCAACTGGTACAGCTGCACCAGGTTCACGAGCTCCACACCTTTCACCACTTGGTGCTGCACCAGGTTCACCGGCTTCTGCATCATCTGATGCAGAAGCCCCCCCCACTCAACCCCTCGACCTACCACCTATGCCACGCCGGAGGCCAGGTCCCCGTAGGGGGGCAGGTGGTAGGCCCAGGGGCCGCAGAGGTGTTCCTCGCGGTGGTCCTCGCGGTGGTCCTCGCGGTGGTCGTGGCCGTGCTCGCGATCCTGCCCCCGATCGTGATGCCAGTTGGACCGACACCCCCTTCGACCCCCAGCCTGATCTGTTCTCAGGGACCCCTGGCATGCAGGTTCCAAAGCCGGTGACTCCTCTCCAGTTTTTCCAGCTCTTCTTAACAAGGGAGATGCTGCAATACCTGGTATTGGAGACAAATGCTTACGCCAAGTTCGTTGACGGAGCAGCCGCTTTTTGGCACCTGTTTGGTGAGGAGGAAATGGCCAAATTCCTTGGCCTGTACGTCCTCATGGGTATCACCAAGATTCCTTCTCTGAGTCACTACTGGCGTTCAACTGTCCTTCACTACTACCCAGTATTTCGGAGAACGATGAGTAGGACTAAGTTTATAGCCTTGTTGAAATATTTCCATGCTTTCAACAACAAGGCAGTCTGCAGGCAGAACAAGGACAGGCTTGTGAAGGTTCGGACGGTGATGGAATACCTACTTGAAGGCTTCAAGCTGGCATACATCCCCGCCGAAAAGCTGTCCCTTGACGAAGGCAGCCTTGGATGGAAGGCTCGCCTTTCATTCAAGGTTTACAACCCAATGAAGCTGACGAAGTACGGTATCAAGCTGTACATCCTGGCAGAGGCGTTGACTGGCTATGTGTGGGACTTTCGGATCTACACCGGTCCGGGTATACATCTCTCCAGGAGACGGTGGAGGGTCTCACGGAGTCCTTCAGAGGCCAGGGGTACAGGCTGTACATGGACAACTATTACAACTCAGTTGACCTGTGCCAGCAAATGCTCACACACAACATCTATGTGTGTGGCACCCTGCGCCTTGTACGAGGAGCTCCTAAGCGGTTGTGCGACATTGCTAAAGCAAAACAGCTTGAACGCGATGCGACAATAGCAATGAACAACGGCTTAACCATGGTCCTACTTTGGCGAGACAAGCGCATCGTCAACATGGTGTCCACTTTCCACAACCAGGACACCATTCCGAAGCTTGTCAGTTTCAAAGAGAAGGACCAACAGTGCAGGTGGCGTCGTGGACAGAGGGAGATCTTCAAACCTGTTTGCGTTGAAGACTACAACATCCACATGGGTGGGGTGGATCACTTCGACCAGATGGTCCAGTACTACCCCATCCAGCGAAAGACGGTCAAGTGGACGAAGAAGATCACCTTCTTCTTCATCCAAATGGCCCTCTTCAACGCCCATGTCCTGTACAGGAAGTGCTACCCAAGGAAGAAGATGACCTTGCTGGACTTCCAGGAGCACATCTGTACTTCCTTGCTGCACTTCAACCCTGCAGAGTGGCCTATGTCCGGGAGGCCAGTCCACCGAGCATAAGATCTTCCGCGTGACCAGCGTGAGCCACAGAGGCATGCACGCAGGCAACGGCAACCCGGTGGATCATCTGGGTCATCCGACGACGACCATCCAGACTCCCCAGCCCCTGCTGCTCCTGACAACACTCCACCCTCTCCTGTTGCTGCTCCTGGTGGAGGCGTTGAGAGGGCACCACGTCTCGATGTCCCCTCCCCACCACCAGAACCAGATGATGCTGCTGCTGATGCTGCTGCCCCGGGGGGAAACTATGTCTTGGTTCAACCCCCCGTGGTACTAGCACCTGATGCAGCTGCTGCTGGTGACGATGGGGAAGCAGCTCTTGAAGCTGCCAACCAACCGCCACCAGTACTGGTAGCAGCAGGAGTGGTGCGAGTCCGGAGACTTCGACCTGGAGTGGTCCCAAGGCCCCGTCCTATTGTTTTGAACCATGTCCGGTTGAACAGGGCCTTGGACCATTCTCGGCAGAGGATTCCGGCCAAGAAGCGACTCCGTTGCTATTACTGCAAAGTAATGAACGGCATTCGCAAGGACACAAGCTTCCGCTGCACGACTTGCACGGTTGCCCTCTGCATTGACGTCAATGACTGCTTCAACCTTTTCCATCATCACAATGCAGGTGTCCTATAGTCAGGAGCCATGTGCAATCATTCATTCATTCATTCATTCATTTCTCTTCTCCATTTCTCTTCTTCATTCACCCGGCTTCATTCACCCACCTTCATTCACCCACCTTCGTTCACCCACCTTCATTCACCCACCCTCGTTCACCCACCGGCATTCACCCACCGACATACACCCACCTACATTTACCCACCTTCATCATCAAAGTGGATATAGGCCTCCTGGGGAAACCACTCTAAAAAAATAACGAGTCAAATGCAGTACCTCCTAGGGTGGCTTGAAAATCTGCATATTTCTGTGGTTTGACACCTTGTATATATATATATATTTATGATACCTTGTATATATATATATATATATATATATATATATATATATATAGATATATATATATATATATATATATATATATATATATATATATATATATATATATATATATATATATATATATATATATATATATAATATATATATATACCCACATACACACATTTTTGTTACCATTCATTATATTTTGTTTGACACCTTGTACTGTATATATATATATATATTTATATATTACTTTATTTGTGTGTACAATAGAATTATTTCTGAATGTATTACTTGATGATAACCTGGCTTTCTTGTTTTGTTTTTTCAGTGTCTACCCAGGAGCCATTTCCCTTCTCGTTGGAAAGGGTTGTGGCCCTATCAGGTAAGTAAAATTGACAATCTTCATGACTGACATGTCTTCTATGAACATTATACAATTATTGGCAAGGAAAATTATATAAAAGTGTTGCATATTGTGGCACAGATAAACAACTGTATAAACATTCTCATTTATTTACAAAACAATAACAGTGCATGGAAACAATTGCACATAGCTCGCGAACCAATAACGCTATATTATTTTTGTTTTCACCATTAGAAAGAGCATAATTTTCCGATGACGGTGATATAAACAGTTATATACTTATCCGAGCAAATAAACCAACGCCGAGGTGGGGAACAGCTCGGAACCTGGCTAGCATCGGCGGAAAAGAGACGGGTGAGGCAAAAATATTCGCATTTTGGCTCTTCATTTCAAATATTCATAGCGCAAAAAGTATTTGTCGTAGGAACTTCTAGTTTGTTTTATACTCATCAGCATTATTTGCCGTATTCATACAGCCCAAATTTAAAACCATACACTTCGTAGCAATGTAATAAATCGAAAATGTTATAAACCATATCAATCAAAATCATTTTTTTTGTTTTCGGTCACTGCTTGAGAACTATTGAAGATAAACAATTTCTGTTTTCAGATTTGGAAAGAAGAGAAAACATACTATTATTTGAGCAAAACAAAATATATGGTCATCACTCACAATTTAGAGCTAGGACGGTGTGAAGACAATTGCATGGGAAAAAATAATTGTATTCCGGACTCATTTACACTTTCATATTTCAATTTATATACATTTTTTTTGTTTATCATGTACTATAAATATTCCTCTTTCCATTGACATATGATACATCACAATAAACAGCATTCTGGTGGATGAAAATACAGAAAAACACAAGGCTTCGAAAACTCGCCCAGCCTGATATTTCATGGCAAATTAGAGAAGGGCTGACCATAAGTTAGCTATTTAAGTTACCGAATGCGGGAGGGTTAATCAACTGATAATTAAAAGAAACTATGCTAGCAATTTATTCATACTATTTCACTTCCATACATACGATCACGATCAGGAATTTGTGTTGTCAACTGTACGTTTTTGGCACCAGTCTATCACCTACCAATATGTGCACAATGCATCGTGTTAGAGGCGCCAGTAATAGGAAAGAACTGTTGGTGGAGAGTTATTGCCTCAATATTTTCGCCGTCAACTCAATCTCTGGTACTCCTACCCACGACACACAATATACAGTACATCCTTGGCACTAGTCCATCAACTTGTTTTTGTTTTTCTATGTGGATGAGGGAGACAACAGGTAGGACTGCCTGTGACAAGTGCCTCCCCCAGAGTTGAAAGAGTGACAGGGCCAAAATCAAGGAATGTTTGAGCCAAAATGCCTGGACACACGGAGTTTGAAGCAATTTAAGTCATAGGATGAGGGGAAGATGGATTCAGGGAGAGAGTTCCAGAGCTCAGCTGTTGAATAGAAGAAGGTTTGGGAATATCGTGCCAGAGGCCCCTGTAATAGTGGAGTCCCTGATAATTCTGCCATTTAATGTTTTCGTGTCCCTGGATTGTTGTCTAACTGGCTTGTCCGTTTGTACCGACTGACTCACATGCCGCATGGATTCTTGTTTATCATATCTTGTTAATGGTAATACAAACTGTGAGCTCTAAACATTGTGGGGAGGGCTATGAAGATCAGGGAAATTGGAGGGTAAAACTCTAACTAGGCCCCCTACTATCAACATAGATGATGATTACACTAAGTCATGGGGGGAGGGAATGGCTCTCAACTAATCCTGTATCCTATGACAATCCTAATTAGGCCCCCTACTGCAAAATTTGCTCAACCCATACCTTATGATTTTATTTGAATTTATTCAGATTTTATCAAATAGAAACATGAAAACCTGTGCCAACTATTGCCTAGATTTTGTGCGTTTGTGCTTACTTTTATTCGGAAGTTAAGGTTCTTAACCCCTCATTTTCCCTGAGCTTCAAAGCCCACCCCACTTGTTTGGTATTATATATTTCTGGGGTAATGGGCCTTATGTTACTGCTTTACAGGTGTTTACCATAATATTAGTCTACCACAATTGCATGTTCTCCTCTTCCGATGTTAACCCGGTGAGTGCTAGGTCAGTAATAATACGGACTGGGGTATTGTCACTCCAAGTGCCAGGTCTGTTTTAACCCAGGGTTAAGAGGTTCTACTGCACGAATGCGACCAGACTCTTAAGATCCAAGGCATAAATTTTTTTTTTTTTTTAAACATCCCAGTGGCACTAAAGACAAAGCAATTTGTGATTAGGTGAGATAATTCCCCTCCATTACTTGCTACCACTCCTATACATGTGTCCCCCCCCTCCCCCTCTTCCTTCCTCAATTATCCTGTATTTTCCCTATTATTCCCGATATTTATCAAGTATTTTCGTGTGTGGATGGCTGGGAGAGAGGGGGGAGTATGGAGGTATGTATCTCTGATCCTCTACGCTAGTCTGAGAGCTCACCTTGTCTCTCAGTACCATGCGAGAGAGGGTGTTTCTCCCTCGCCGGTCAAGGTCATATTACGACCGTGGGGCTAAAATATACAATTTTCACCACCCAATTGCTGTTACCACTGGTTTTATTGCCTCCCAATGTTCATATATTCACATGAAAAGTAAAATAAGTGCATATGGATAATTATTAATTATATATATGGTAAATTGACGATTTTTGTCAGGAATGAACCAAAAATACCTTCGCATGGCGGGCACTTTCAAATACTATAGCTGCGCACTTGCGCAGCTTATGAGTTAATACGGGCTCGCCGAAAAAAGTTGTAGCACTGTAAATAGGTACCTAACCCTGATCTTCTCTTTCTCAGCAAATCACAGTTGTCTGGACTACTGACAGCAAACCCTTCTCTGTATCCTCCTACTATCTCTATCCTCAGTTTCAAGACAAAGGTGGATGTTGCATATATGTACGCAACAATCTCGCTTTCTCTCGTGTTCCCAGCTTTGCTTCTTCTGATTTCTCAATACTCTGGCTAAAGCTTGCTTGTCACTCTCAAACTAATTATTTCTGCACTGTTTATCTCTAGACCTAATTCTACTGACTTTCTAAAATTCTTTGACTTTCTAACTTCTAAAATGGAACACATTCTATCCATCTCTCCTTTCGCAGAAATCTCCATCCTTGGAGATTTCAACGTTCACCACCGCCAATGCCTCGCCTCTCTTTCCACTGTCCAACCTGGTGAACAAGCCTACATCTTTTCTGTCCTAAATGACCTAGAACAGTTAGTCCAGTAACCCACCCGTATCCCGGATTGCTTCGGAGATCGACCCAACATTCTTGACTTATTTCTAACCTCTAACCCTTCTGCTTATACTGTAAATATTGTCTTTCCTTTGGGCTCCTCCGACCGTAAACTTATCTCTGCCCCTGTCCTATCTCTACGGTACGGCCACCCGAGACTTCCAGCCGGTGGCGCTTGTGGCAATTTCGCGTGCCGACTGGGAGGGTCTTCGATTTCCCATGGAATGTTTTCTGCTTCCGTGACCGGGGACCCACGGAGAATGTTAAATGAATTACCTAGGTAATCTTCACGGGCATGGAAGCACACATCTAATTTTCTCTCTCTTGGTTTAATCACGCTTGTTCTACTGCTGTCCGTAATAAGGAGGAAGCATTCAAATGGTACCATCGCCTTCAGACTCAAGAATCTCATATACTTCCTATGTTTCTGACCGGAATCGAGCAAAATCTGTTCTTCGCCATGCCAAACATTCTTTTATCAATAATATATGCACTGAACTATCCAACTCTAACTTTTCCCAAGCCTTCTGGCATATAGCCCAAAAACATCTCCAACAATTTTTCTTTTTCGTCTTTCCCGCCTCTTTTCCACTCTGACGGCACTACCGTCACATCTTCCTCTGACAAAGCTGAACTCTTCGCTGAAACTTTGCTAAAAACTCCCTCTCCTACTTATGCCTAACATCATCTTTTCTAAGGATGTACTTTCCACCCTCTCTGGGCTTAATACTAAGAAGACATATGGACTGGATGGTGTTCTGTCTCTCCACTAACGTCTTCCCTTCTTCCTGGAAGTTAGCTCTCATTCAACCTGTCCCAAAGAAGGATGACCTCTCTCAACCATCCAACTATTGTCCAATTGCTTTCATTTCTTGCATCTCTAAAAATTTCGAAACTATTCTTACCGGTACCTCAACATTTCTTAAGCATTTATATTTCCATAACCTACTCTCCACGCTGCCCTCCCCACACTGCCCCATCACACTTCTTTGCACCCCTTCCACAGTTTCAGAACGCCTCGTACTACAACTAACCATACTCGCTCTATCCATAGTGCCAACACAACATGGCTTCGGGCCGCTGCACTCCACAAACACTCTTTTTACAGACCTTACACAAAGAGCTTTTGACAGCATCAACTCAGCCATATCATCACATAAATCACTAGTTGCAACACTCGACATTAGTAAAGCCTTCGATGCCATCCCCCACCACAATCTAACAAACAAAATCTACAACACAAACATTCCCTACGATACAAAAAGGTGGCTGGCCAACTACCTAGTAGGCAGATGTGCACACATATCATTTGGCAGCCAGCATCTAACAACAGAAACTTCACAAACGGAGTCCCGCAATAATCCGTCCCGTCATCTGCACTCTTCAGTCTATACATGTATGATATACCCACACCCCACGCACCCCAAATAAATGTAGCTTTGTACGCAGCCGACATAACACTCACATGCACACACCAAAACCCAGACAAAGCAACACTTCTCCTTCAACCCTATCTCAATTCAATACATGACTGGTGCACTACAAACAGACTCAAATTATCCCCAGCCAAATCCACTGCAACCCTCCTCACAAGCTGGACAGCCAAGTACAAAATTACCCCCACCTCACCATAAACAACACCCCTAACACACACACACACACACAAAATCCTAGGAGTAACATATGATACTCTAATGACATTCAAACAACATATTACACACACAAAAATAACATACTGACACCCAGACTAATGCCCTCAGGTTACTTGCCCACACAAAATGTGGAAACAAAAAAGAAACTACTACCACAGTATACAAACAATACATAAGATCAGTGATGTAATATGCAAGCCCTGTCTGGCCTTCTAACCTAGCTGCAACACATCACAAGACCTTGCAGACTATTCAAAACATAGCCCTAAAAATCATCCCAGGCTGCACAGCTACTACACCTACAGACCACCTACATCAAGAAACCAAAGTCTACAAAGTCATAAACCACCTAGACATGAGAGGCACTCAATTCCTGGCTGCAGCCTCCACAAACCATCACCACCCACTACACTACATGACAGCACACCCACAGACCCCAAGGAATATAAAAACAATACCAGTCACACGGTATCACACACAAATTCTCTCATCTCTCTCTCCCTACCCACCCCAGACCAGCTTCAAAACGCACATCCAAACTCATATCTCTCGCCGTTCCATCCAATTACTCATAGATAACAAACAGCTGCAGGCACTACCTCCCGAAAGCCATCCTTCTGAATCCTCCCTTCCTCGCGAGGACAGAGTCCACCTGGCCAGGCTGAGATGTGGGCACTATCCAGCTCTTCTGAGCTATCAGAAGATATTTGATATCTCCGTCATCTACACCTGCCCAGGATACAACAAGGCACCCCATACTATTAAAGACATCATAGAAGACTGCATGCTATACAATCACTTACGCCAAGAACATAATCTACACTCTTTGAGAGCCCTGTGGGAAAGCCCGATCATAGCCATGGCCTTCCTCTCCCAGAATCAGTCTATCCCTCTTCCTATGACTTAAATTGCTTCAAACACTGTGTGTCCAGACATTTTGGCTCGAACGACCCTTGATTTTGGCCCTGTATGATTAGGCCTACTCTCTCTCTCTTTTCTCTGCAATGTTTTGCATCTCTCTCGCTATTCTACCGCTATTACAATAATCATTGTTCCTTAGAGCTCTCTCAGTGTATACTGCACCCCCTCTTTGTAGAGCACTTAGCACCCATCTTGCAACACAATCCCACCCTAATCTGTACAACTTTCCAACCCAAGAGTGAAATGTTATTCTCAATCTTTTTACTATTCAATAGCTGAGCTCTGGAATTCTCTCCCAGAATCAGTCTTTGCCTCATCTTATGACTTAAGTTGCTTCAAACTTCGTATATCCAGGCATTTTGGCTCAACCGTCCCTTGATTTAGGCCCTGTCCCTTTTTAAACTCTGGGGGAGGCACTTGCTACAGGCAGTTCTGCCTTTTGTCTTCCTCACTCACATATAAAAGTCCATACTTTTATTCCATGAGTATGGACAGTCTTAAGTTTAACCCCTTAAAGGCGAGCTGTGTGTAATGGACACCCTACCGCCAGGCGACGATATTAGGCCCCATTCCCACCTAAATTCGTCATTTTACGATAAATATCGTTATTACTTATTCATATGTGCCTATTTTATGTTTAATATGAAGAGTAAGATAGTAACATGTAACAACAATAAAACAAGCGAGTAGTGTTTGGATGGTCAAAATCGCGAATTATTGCCGGCCGGTCCATTCATGAATTGTGGAGCAGAGCGAGGCAGACCCTCCCCTCGCGAGGTCTGAAGCCTGACTCACTCACTCACCCACAATCTTCCTTACGCAACACACTCGCTAGTCACATGACCACACCATAGAACCGGCTTGGAGATGTTGACACGAAAATATACCAATGAATAAGAGGGAAAATAGGTGATAATTGAAGGGGGGGGGTGGGGAAAGGGAGGAAGGATGGAATTTTGACAGATGTGGAGGAGTGATAGAAGGTATGGAGGGGAATTATCTCACTTAATCACCATTTCACTTGTTTTATGTGCTACTGGGGCATTTTGTTTTTTGTTTTTATGCCTTACCTCTTAAGAGGTTCTTCGCCCTTGCCCACCAAAACGTCTTAACCCAAAAATGGCGAGTTATGTGTAATGGACACCACACAACGGGGCGGACATATTAGGCTCCATTCCTACCTATAATCGTCATTTTACGATAAATATTGTTATTACTTATTCATATGCGCCTATTTTACGTTTAATATAAAGATAACAACATGTAACAATAATAAAATAAATGAAAATACTGTTTGGATGGTCAAAATCACGAATAATTGCTGACTGGCCATTCATCAAGTGTGGAGCTGAGGCGGGCCACACCCTCCCTTCTCGGAGCCTGGAGCTAGACTGACTTTACTCACTCACATTTTCAGACACTCTACAACTCTGGCAACATGAGCACGGCTTAGACCGGTTTGGAGATATTGGCATGATAAAAACACCAATAAATATGGGAATATGAGGAGAAATACAGTAGGTGATAATTGAAGGGGGGGGGGGGAAGGAGGGGATTTTGACACATGTGGAGGAGTGATACGATGTATGGAGGGGAATTATCTCACTTAAACACCATTTATTTTTTTTCTAAGTGCTATTGGGGCCTTTTAAAAGTTTTTTTTAGGCCTTGGCTCATATGAGGACGCTCGCCTTTGCCCAGTACGGACTCATATGAGGACACTCATTGTTTATGGGTTAAGAGTGTTCTCGCCGTTCCCGGGGTAAGTGTATTTATAAGTAATAAGTTTGTAGGAATAAGAATCATAATAATATGATTTAGTATATATGGGAAGAATATTAAATTATATTCTGTATTAAATATTTAGTAGTAATATATCATTCCTATAAACTTAGGTAATTTATTAAAGGCAGGGAAAATATCTCCCGACCTGTCTGCGCATGCGCGAATCAGCAAGGCTCCTGCAAATTTATCTGGGACCAGACACTCTTACTCCGATCGGCACCGCTGACAGTACTATTTTCTCTTGTTCTCTCATCCCATTCCATTAACACGTTAGCACTAACCTCAATGTAGATTCCCATCAATTCTCCGATCATCAATTATTATCCTCATTATAATTTAAGTCTAGAGGCCCCCTTCTGTCCTTAACTATTCATTAATTTCCTCTTTGTTCATCACTTGTTTTCACGAACTCCACAGTCATTCTTATTGCCTTGTTCCACTCATCAATAACCCTACCCGTTGCCTACGATCCAGCAACAAGGTAAATGTACTATTGTGTGGTTTATATATTTCTACAGTCCATTTCATAAAGAATAACCACAATATATATATATATATATATATATATATATATATATATATATATATATATATATACAGTATAAATATACAGTACATATATATATATATATATATATATATATATATATATATATATATATCATAGACCCCTTTACATAAGGACTGGAAACGAGCACTCTCGGAGTTTGAAACTTGGGTCCATTGCTTAAAAGCAGTATCATGAAAGCAGTGGTCTCTCCGACTTTCTTAAACACAAAAATATGTACACAAACACAACTTTACATATAAATGCATGTAATTTCACACGCAATCGTCCATATCCCCGCCATATTGACGACATAATGTCTCGCCAGAAAACGAACAGCCCAGGACGATGCCAGACGCCAGTCACCCACGAGAGACACGTTAGAGGCAACAAATTTTTGTTCTGTTGTTCGTTATCTCTCAGCTTATTGTAAGTAAATTTCTTATAAATACTTACCAGTCACAAAAGGATCTGTGTTAACAACTTATTTAGCTGATAAATATTATAATTGAGCTGATGTCAACGGGTTGCTTTGATATGTACTGATAACCATTTTACAACTATTCTTGTTTTTTTGCTTTACAGGAACAATGCCGAAAAGATGTGCTGCATTCAATTGTCGTGGAAACTACAGGGGAGAGCCATACAGTCCTATGGTGTGTTTCCCGAATGAAGAACAAGAACGACATGCATGGATTAGTGCTATGCCAAATAGCCCAGAAAGTTTGAGAGACAGGTCGAAACTATGGATTTGTGCATCACACTTCGACTGCGATTGGGTCACAGTTCGGGGAGGAAAACGACCAGCTGGGCCTCCTACAGTTTTTAAAGGTGTACCCAAGTCTTGCCTCAAACAACTTACGTCAGCTCCTAGGTTAACTAAAACAGTGACAAGTGAAGCAAGACTTAAAAAACAAACTGAATTTGAAAATGAACAAGACAAAATGCATAGTTATGACAAATTTGCAGGAGAGATTGGAAAACACTTCCCTGAGTTTTATATAATGCAAAATGGTAGAGAACTGACAATGTTTAAGACAGATGGTAATGGTAGAGCAGTTGATAAGTTTCTTCATTTTAAAGAGGTACAGTCTCCTTTTGGTTTTCTGCAGCTGGTAGTAGCAGAGAAAAGTGGCTTGGAGATACCAAAAAGTAAACTGAATCTTCAAAAAAATTGCTTGGTAAGTAAGTGGTAAGTTTTTTTTTTTTTTTTTTTTTTTTTAAGAGACAATGAACTGAGGAAGGAAAAACACAGATAAAACAAAAAGGTCCATGTGCCTAAAGGCATCCTCCATTCATAAAATGTTTGTAACAACTGGATTTAATTGGTAAGTAAGTGGTCTCAAATTGAAGAAATAGTGAAAATTATGAACACTCATGAAGCGACTAATACTGACCGCTTAAAAAGAATAATTTCAGAACTTGACTCTATCACAGAATTTCATGAAATTGAAGGTTTTCAGTTCATTCAAGCACAGTTACAACTCCTTCTTATTCCTCCTAAAAAACGCCGACATACAAAGCATATGTTAATTCTTGCAGCAGAACTGTTTTGTATATCACCCGCAGCATATAGAATGTTTAGAAACTCCAAAGCAATTAGTCTTCCTTGTGAGAAACAGATTCGCCAATTGTTATCTCGCACTTATGCTGACAAGTGTCTCCCAATCCTTTTTGATCAGTTGAAGCCACAACAGCGGTTAGTTAACATTTTGTTTGATGAAGTCAAGCTTAAGCAGGCCCTTAGATTTACAGGAGAGCATATAGTAGGCTATGCAACAAACGGACCAGAAAATCTAGCAATATCTGCTCTTGCTATTGAAGTTGTTTGTCACTATGGAGGACCACGGTACATCATACGAATTCATCCTGTATCAAAACTGAATGCTATTCAACTGAAGGAAATATTACTTTAGGCTGTATATGTTGTTAAAGCTAGTGGTGGCCATCCAGTATCGTTCGTCTGTAACCAACTGTCCACCGAATCAAGCTGTTTACAGAATGCTTGGGGGTCCTGGAAAAGTAACACTAGCACCAGATGGCATAAATGTTTTCCTTGTCTATGATTATGTTCACATCCTCAAGAATATGAGAAACAACTGGATCACAGAGAAATGTCAAGAATTACATTTTAGCAAGGACGGTACAGAATATTTGGCGTGTTGGAGTGATGTTAAAGCTCTTTACAATGAAGATCAGAAGACACCACTTCGTCTGACAAAACTCACACGCTCATCAGTATTTCCTAAACCATTGCAACGTCAGAGTGTGCCCTTAGTTTGCCAAGTGTTCAATGAGAAAACGATTGCTGCATTTGAAGGTCTTAAAGGAACTGTTAAATTTCAGGATGGAACAGTGATATACATAACACTGGTAACCAATTGGTTTAAAATGATGAATGTTAAAAGCAAGTACAGCGCAGTTCATTTACGAGACCAATATCGTGAACCTTGGACATTAAACTGTACAAACTTCAAAGCTCTGCAGGAAATGTGTACAGTTGTATCCAGCTGTCGGTGGACTGGTGGGCATGGCAGAGAGAAGAAACTAACACAGTCAACAGCAGATGCCTTTGTCATCACAACAAGGTATAACATAGAAGCAGCACAATGTCTTTTTGAAACCCATGATTTTGCTTACATCCTACCTGCTGTTTTTTCACAAGATCCCCTAGAAAAGTTTTTTGGTCAAGCAAGACAACGTAGTGGAGGAAATTTTTACATTGACATTGGGGATGTTCAAGCAGCATCCAAAGTACAGCAGTTGCATCAGCTGTTGAAACGTGACATCGTTCCTGACCGAACCAAAGAAGTAAGCTGTGATTTTTGTACAGCAGCAATAGATGATAGTGATTTACAACTTCTGGAAGAGCTGACATTACAAGACACTCAACTACTTCTAGATTCAGATGATACTTTAAAACATAAAATTGTCTACATTGGGGGATTTTTAGCTCATAAACATGGACAACAGGAAGTAGAGTCTGGGGAATGCTTGTCATCAGAGTTTTTGACTGTGCTCAATCGAGGTGGGCTGAGTATGCCTACACTGGCTACTGTCTTCTTTGTACATAGTGGCATCACCCTTCAAATGTCTCTTCAAGACTCGAAAAAATGTTGTCGCAATTACTTGAAACAATGCTTGTCTTATGTAGATGCTCCTTTAGCTAGCCATTCAGGAGCATGCCAGACATTGTGTAATGTGTTGTTTAAGGCCTTTGTATTTAATACAAGCGATCGGGAGTGTACACTAGGCTGCTTAAGGCGACAAGAGAAACTTTCTAATGTTTAAGTTAATTATTGTGTTATGTGACTTTTGATATATGTAAAATTATGTGTAAAGTAATATTTTGCAAAGGTTTTACTTTCATTTTTTCTAATATTTAATTAATGTAAGTCATGGTGTGATGCTTTGCTTGTATAATACATGTTCTTATAAACTATCTCATTATAACTGTATATTTTCCTATTATGTTCAATCACGAAAGAGACTTATGAGTCAATCAACCAAAAAATTTATTTTTATTTTCCTTTACTTGGTTGCTCTAGTTAATAAGATGTTGTAGAGTAAAAACACAAAGTCCCATATCCAGTAAAACTAAAATAAGACCTCAGTTTGTGGGCCTGACAATGGACCCAAGTTCCGGGACCCGAGTATGGCCGACGCCAGTCCTTATGTAGAGGAGTCTATGATATATATATATATATATATATATATATATATATATATATATATTACTGTATATTGATCATTTTATTATTTACAGTTAGAAAAAAATGGCAAGGGTATTAATAATTTATCAATAATGGTGCTGCTGCAGGCATTAATATATGAAGCTTTGATCTACTCTCTCTAGCTTCCAGGGCTCACTTTTTCACAAATTATGCTAATACCGGTATGTATTGGTGGGTTCAAATAGCAATAGCCTATATACTATTTAAGTTTACGGGCATAATTTAGTATTGGAATAAAATCCAAGTATTTTCATTTATGTGTACATTTATTACTAACATTAACATACTTCATTGCTTATCAATTACAATTCCTATATTGGAATTGCTATGCCGAGCGTCAAGAAAGGGGAGAGCGAAGAAGTTCCCAGCAGTACTACACCAGCCCCAACACAAAGGACAACACCAGCTGCCACAACAGAATGGCTGTGATCAGATCATATAATACAGTGCTCTCTCCAAGGCAGTTTTCTTTACCCACTGCTATCCCGTTCTCTCTCTCACCAACAGATACAGCCAATCACAGAGCGTGTGACGTCAGAGCGACGCCCACCAAGGATACTCATTGCTTAACTGGGAGCTTACCTTCCCCTACACCTGATACCCGCTGGTAAAGGAGTGGAGAACGCAGGGCCAGAGAAACAGGGGCACAAGAGTCACCCCAACCATACAGGCCCTTTGTTACGCTGGCCAGCTTGCCAGAATGTGCTCGTACTCGCTAGCGCTCGCCAGGGCAGTGGAATGGGCTATAATAATCGTAGAACGATGTTCTTTCTTTCCTAGTATTCATGTAGTCACAGCCAGATCAGTGGTGGTCTTTGTTCTTGTCTGTGACACATGGAAGTATTTTATATCAGTAATAGAGTATAAGATATGCAGTGTGAAGTTAAGGAGAAAGAGCGAGGTAGGCAGCGAGGTTGTATTATGTGTGTGTGTATGTACGTGTGCCTCCCTCGCTCGCGCGGGCTTTCCCACGCCCTTGATTGGTTGGCGGGCCTGGCGCGTCCTATGACGCTTGCTTTTTATGACGTAGTGGTCTGTGATTGGGTGCCTCTGCCTTTGTTAGTGCTGGGGTGGCTCCTGCCTGTGTTTCTCCTGCAGAGCTTGGCACAGCGTGCTTGGTCCTACATGTCCTTTGCAATCTGTCCCCCCATCTAACCCCCTGTACTACTATTTCTCTCTCTGAACTTCTTCTTTTTCATACTTCTCTCTTTATTCAATTACTTATCCCTTCTGGTTCTGCATACGACTTCCATAGTCGGCCAGTCGTATTACCAGCACCAGTTCTCCATATATGTTTTGCACTAGCTTTTGGGATTATTAGAGTCATAGTCACATGGTATCATAGTATTGGGGTGCTTCTAATTATTGAGTTGTTCTTTCCTACTATTTAATGCTAGACAGTGGAAGGTATCTTTGGTCGTTGTCTGAGTTATGTATGTGGCAAGTCAGAGCCTGTACAACATCGACGAAGCTAGGTAGCCTGTAACCCTTGTGCATATTTTTCCTTTGCGAGTGTAGCAGTATACAGGTGAAGGGCTTTTGCCTACTCTTACCTGTATGTTTGCTACCTCATTTTGTTGACCTTTGTGGAGCGCCAGGGCAAGACCAGATACTAGAGATCTGGACTTACCAAGATAGCCTCCAAGTCACTTAACGTAACATAAGGGAAATCTGTTCAAGGAGAGACAGTAGGCTACGAGCATGCTTGCGCTCTACCTAGTTTCCTGATACCTTTTATGCCACTGCTAGACTTTATTAGTGAGAAAGACAGCATTGTGTTTATTAACTTTCATTGTGTATGCTTTAGGAATTATTCACGCCTTATTTTAGCCTACGTTGATGCATAGTGCACAACCCAGTTTGGCTGTTACGTTGGCTAAGGACGTACTGTTTTTGAGTGGTTATTATTAGTGCTGTCACAGAGTTGTTGCACTGCCTTGTTATATATATATGTATCCTAGTTATTGGTGTATTTAAGATACACGCTTTGGTGTCCTGCCCCAGCATTATTTCTGTTCTATATTAACGAGCATCTTAGAGCATCAGACCTTTTCAGAAGATTCCATATCTGATTGCTGTAGGACTAGACTTCCAGTGTTTTCATAGAGCATTGAAGAGTTTAGTGTTGAGTACAGACTCACACTAAAGTTAACGTAAGCATATATTCCTTTATTAAATCTTATGATAGTTTATTCAAACATTGTTATTACTTTAGAGCATTTTCGTAACGATAGTACTCCTGTTGTGAGTTGGCTTTTCCGTCACTGGAAAGCCTTTGTAGAAGTGCACTAAAACCCAGTTAATTGATACCCCGTTATCCAGTAGATTAACTCTGGAGGGTTTTAAGTGTTTTGTTCACCGGCATAATAGTTCGAGGGTTTGGAATTAGCGTACCGTTGTAATAGATATAACATATGACCGTTGTTGCAGGTATAGCCTATCATCTAGTCCATTATTAAGTGCCCTTGTTTATTTCGTAGTGCCGGTCGTAACAAATGGCGACCTTAGACCAGTATATAGTGAACTGAATATTGCAGTTTTTTTTTTGAGAAATCTTATTGCCATTTGGGGTTGAATTTATTTCTCGCATTGTTGGCAGCAGACATTGTTTTGAGGATATATAGAACTTGTTGGAGTTATTGGTGACCTAGTATTGCACTCAAGAACATCTTCGAATATTTTTTGGTGAATAAAGCTACGCGAAAGTTTGGCCATTTTTGTCTTGACTTGAGAATCTTTGTTGTTGACTCCATCATGTCACTGGACGGGTCTGAGCATAGTGAGGGCACAATGCGAGAGGCAGGCGAGGAGGTGGAGAAGGTGGAGTTGTTAAACGGCGTTCGGGTGGTGAACAATGAGGAGGATGCTCGGATATTTTTGGAGGAGCCTGTTTCAGCGGATCGTGTGTCAGGGCTAGACCGGTATGGACTGCAGTGTGTAGCCACGGTCTTAGGGTTTCCCGGTACTAGCAGTTTGTCGAGAGGTGAGCTGGTTACCTGTGTGCTCGGTGGGGTGCATGGGGCTTCGGGTGGAGCGGGAGCTGGGGCATCTTCGGCCCAGCCCCCATTCGACTCGACTCCTATCTTGGCGCCCCCTCGGGCTCCGGAGCCGGGTACGTTCCCGCAGGCCAATGCCCGCTGGCGGTTGGGTATGCCTCTAGGTGATTCATGGGGTAGGTCCCCAATAGTAGCACCCCCTCCTCAGGGTTTGTCTGCCGAGATGTTGTTTAAGCTCGAGCTCGCCAAACTTAAGCAGCAGGAGCGACAGGCTGAGCTTGAGCTGCGAAAGCATGAGGCTGAACTCAGACAGTAGCGCAGCAGCGAGAGGCTGAGCTCAGGCAGCAGCAGCAGCAGCAGCGAGAGGCTGAGCTTAATTATGAGTCTGAAAAGTATTGTGCCGATGTGGACCTAGAGAAAACTCGTGTAGAGGTGACGAGGAACCGGATCGCCCAGGGGGGTCGAGCCCATGACCAGTCCCTCTCGCATCTACTTAAGTTGGTTCCAGTGTTTGATGAGTTAGGAGTTACAGAATGTTTTCTCCGGTTCGAGAAAAAGTGCCAGGAGCACCAATGGCCCGAGGAGAAGTGGGCAGCCCTTGTTTCTTCGCGATTGACGGGGAAAGCACTCAAGGCGTACGATGCTTTGCCCCTAGATTCCTGTGTGTATTACGAGTTGTTGAAAGAGGCTGTCCTGAGGGCGTATGAGCTACAGCCAGAGACCTATAGGCTGAAGTTTAGGGCGGTTCCAAAAAGAAAGGAGAGTGCTTTCCAGGAACACGCTAGAGAGCTGTCAGATGCATTTGAAAATTGGTTGAGGTCGGAGAAGGCAACTACTTTTGATTCAGTAAAGCAATTAGTGTTGCTGGAACAATTTTTTAAATGTACTGGCAGTGACTTGACTCTTAACCTGAAAGAAAAGCAACCAAAAACTCTGCAGAAGGCGGCTGAGCTGGCTGACCTCAGGTTGTCATTGATTCGCGGGTGCGGGTCTGCACAGAGAGCTGAGGCAGGTAACAAGGGGCGTACCACTCCACCCACCCGAATTAATGACACAAATAATTATCCATTCAAGAGTACTGTTGCCAATTATGATCCCAAGTCAAAACCCTTCCCGTTAAAGAAAGGCCAGGGCCCTTACCCACCTCAGGGGAAGTCTAAGAGTGAAGTGGAATGTTTCAAGTGTCATAAGAAGGGGCATATTGCGCGCTCATGTCCGAGCGCACCGCCTACAGCAGTGGTGTCACTAGTGAGCAACATTGGCGTGTCTTTGAAGTCTTCCGCGTTTGCCCGGGGTAAACAGTCGGTTGTGAAGTCATCGCCGGTGCAGAAGCAGCAGGAGGGCTCGTCACCCGTCCGTGATGTTTTTTGTGGTCATAGGGGACACGGCACTGTGAGGTGGGCTGGTGTGAAGCATAGGCTTGAGTTGTTGTGTGATACGGGCGCTTCCCAGACACTTGTTAAGAATTTCACTGGCAAGCCTATTAACGCGGCTCGGGTTGTGTTGGTTCAAGGCATCAATGCTACGCGGTCTTACCCGCTGGTCAGAGTGGAGCTTGAGGTGGACGGTGTGACACGGGAGTTGGATGTGGGTGTGGTAGCGAAATTGCCAGTTGAGGGGGTTGACCTCCTTCTCGGCAACGACTTTGCTGTACCCACTTCCGAGGTTCCACCCTTAGTCGTTGCCGAGAGGGCGGCCGACACGAGTAGGGAGGGGCAAGAGTGGCTTGAGAGGTGTCAGATGCCGCAGATGGCTTGTGCTGTCACCAGGTCTCAGTCCGCTCAGGTGTCACAGCCTAGTACCCAAGTTCTAGACCAGCGGAGGAAGGGTCGGAAGGAGAAAGTCAAGGCTGGTCGGGTTGAGAGTTTGGATCCAGCGACACTCCTTGGTGACTCGGTACTTGCACCCATTATGAGGTCCGGACTGGCCCCAGAACCTGTCCCCCCTAGTGACATGGTAGGGCGTGATAGCACTCCGCGACAGAAACGTTCCCAGGCGAAGCAGGCAAGGCTTGAGCAGCCCAGTATTGGGGGTGGCCACAAGTTGCTTCAGGAGCACTTAGATAGGTTGGCACCCTCGGATATATGTCGGTTGCAAGCAGAAGATCTTGGTCTTGAGAGTAGTGGGAACGGGGCTATTGAACTCGACGAGGACGGGGAAGCATGTCATGTGAACCTGTTAAAGGAGTTTGTGAGGCAACCACCTGAGCAGCCTAATGTCCCTGTGTTGGTCTGCAGCAGCCAAGGTGGAGAAGGAGAGGGGGCAGTGGGGCACAGGTGTAGGAAAGTTCGGATTGTCATGTCTCGGCGGAGCAGTGGGCGGGGGACACGAGCCAGGTGGCTGTGGAAGCGCTTGAGCACCTGCCTGAGCAGCAGTGTGCAGCGCTCCAGCCCCTGCTCGGTTCATACCCCACTGTTTGTGCCGAGCACCCAGGCCTCACAATTCATGTGGTGCACGATGTTCCGCTGACAGGTCACTTGAGTGTGAGTAAACCGTTGGCCTCGTTGTTTCAGTGGTTCAAGGTTGGCGACGAGGCTTTGGCATGGTTGCCAGGTCAGGGTCGACCCATGGCTGCTAAGGGTAGTGGTCAGAATCAGGAAATTGAGCAGATTGGTGAGGTTGGCTGTGGAGTTGATGCGCCCGGTCGTCGCATAGCCTCCCAATGCTGCCCTAGTAATATGCAATAGCCCTACCATAGACCGACTATATCTGGCCATGTCGCTGAAGGCGGTGATGCTGTGCAGGCAGATGTAGTCGCAAGGAATGCGGGGGTGCGCATGTATGGTATCGACGGGGGAGCATTAGCATTATGAACTGTGGGAGTGACTGCACAGGTGGTACAGATTGTCCCTCTCGTGATCTGGCTGTTCTAGGGACAAAGGTGGAGAAGGAGGGAGACTATAGTGTAGAAACTGCAGTCTCGGCTGGGTTGTGGGAGGGCAATGAGCATGTTGTTCTTCGAGATAAGTTGCAACCTCTTGTTCCTAAGCACCAAGAGAAGTTGTTTACTAGGCTGTGACAGTACGTCCGCATGTTTGTTGATTCTCCAGGCCTGATGTACGGGGTAGAATCCGACATGGAGGCTGGAAACAGTGCAAGGCTCAAGTTGGCTCCCTACCGTATAAATCCTGCTCGACAGCCTGTTGTAAAAGCAGAGCTGGACTACATGTTGACGAAGGGTCTGAGGGATAAGGGATATCGTGAGTGGCCGTTGCCAGTAACTTTGCAACCTGAGTTAAGTGGCAAGATCCGTGTGTATGTTGATTGCAAGAGTGTTGGTGCATTATCCCTGACAGACGCCTATACCTTATCCAGAGTTGACGATCCCATAGACCGCATCGGGGCTGCCTCATTTATCACGAAGGTAGAACTAATGAAAGGTTATTGGCAGGTCCCGTTGCCTGAGAGAGCGAAGAGAAGTGCCAGTCTTGTGATGAACTGGGCAGTTTATCAGTGTCAGGTGTTGTTGCGCTGCCGGAATACAAGCTGGATGTGTGGCATGTTAACCCGGGAGCTGAGGGGAGACTCTTAAGAGTTCCCCCGGCGGACTGCGGGGAGACTCTTAAGAGCAGAGCTTTTGAACGCGTACCAAAACCGCGCGTTTATAGCCAGGCGGCTGAAAATTGGTGTGGGTATAGTACTACATGTCAACTCTCGACACCACCCCGCCAAACGCTCGCCCCGCACTCGTGCAAGCACCACCGCGCCAGTAACCACGCACTAGTCATGGAGCCCACACGTCCCTCACGCTCGCTCCCTGATGACACAACCAGCCCTCCTTCTGGTGGTGTTAGCCGCCGTGGAAGGCAGAGGGTGGCTGCTAAAGACCCTACCTACCAGTACGACACGCCCTACAGCTCGGAGGACGAAACACCTGCACCCAAAGCACGAAAAACACGTGCAAGCACGAGAAAGGTACAGAGGTCATTGGTGTTTCTGGACACTGCCACTACGACCCAGGCCACTGCAACAACCACTACCACCACCACTGCCACCACTGCCACCCATGCCACCGGTACCAGCGACGCAGGAGGCCGCCCTAGGGCTGCAGAACCTGCGGGGGCAGGAAAAATTAAAGGCACGGGCGTAGGGAAGAGAACCCGTACGCCAGCCACAGTGCCCCTTCCACCACCACCACCACCAGCCGCCCCTGGCCCGGCTGCCGCCCCTGCTGCCCCTGCCGCCCCTACCCAAGGAACAGGGAAGGGGAAGGGGAAGGGGAAAGGGAGAGGGAAAGCGACTGCTGGCCCTGGTGTCCCTGCCGGCCCTGCTGCCCCTGCTTCCCCTGCCGCCCATGCCGCCCCTGCCCAAGGAACAGAGAGAAGGGCGACAGGCACCACCATCATCTTGCCATCAAGGCCACGCACCACTGCTGCCCCTGCCGCCGCCCCTGCCACCGCCTCTGCTGTCCCTGTCCATAAGACTCCCGCACGTGCAAAAGTGACCCGGAAAACTCTGACACCATCAAAGTATGCCGCCCTGCTGTTTGATGGTGATTCGCAGGACATTGGCAGCCCGGGTTTCGACGACGAAGCCCTAGCACGGGACCAAGGGTGGGGGGATTTGGGAGTGAGTCCGACGTCGGTGACGAGAATGAGGAAGGGCATCGACTGTCAAGTGAAGAGGAGGGTGATGATGATGCAGTGCTGTATCGCGACCATGGAAGCGATATTTCAGACGATGAAGCAGACGCAGACGACACTCCGATCCCTGAGCTGCCTTCGTTCGATTGGTCTGACGGGGTCAATTTTGTACCTGACGTGCCCCAGTTCAATCCTGGGACGTCAGGAACAACTGACGACTGGCCCTGTGATGATCAAGCGAACGAAAGCGACTTCTTCCTCGCTTTTTTCGATATGGAGGTAATGACGTACATCGTTGCCCAAACAAACGCCTACTACAGGTGGGTGTTTGGCAGATTGGACGTCCTTTCTCCAAAAGCGAGAATACGAGGCTGGGTGGATACGACTGTGGAAGAATTTATGACGTTCTTTGCCTTGTTGTTCCTCATGCCTCTGATCAAGAAGCATGTGTTGCAACACTATTGGAAGCACGACCCTCTCATCGCCACCCCAACTTTCAATAAGTTCATGACTCGTGACAGATTTTTGTTGCTGCTAAGATTTATGCACTTTGCAGACAACGAAAATCCTAACAGGATTGACAGGATATGGAAAGTTCGGGATGTGTTCACCATGTTGTTGGAGAGGTATAGGAAATACTTTTACCCCTTCCTCAATTTGGTGATTGATGAGTCGCTCGTGCTCTTCAAAGGACGTCTTGTTTTCAAGCAGTATATCCCCTTGAAAAGGCATAGGATCGGAATCAAGCTCTTCGTTTTGTGTGACTGCGAAACTGGAATAGTGCTTGACATGATCGTGTACACAGGCACTGACATTGACATACCGAAAGCCGCTGCCAATGACCCCATGGGCATGTCAGGTGCCATCGTCAGGAAAATGTTGGCACCTTACCTGGGCAAAGGCCACATCATCTACACTGACAACTGGTATACTTCTCCTGCTCTCTGCCAGTTTCTTCATGACAACCAAACGGGGTCATGTGGGACTGTCAGAAAGACAAGAAAGTTTATGCCAAAGTTCACAGGTGATGTCATTCCTCTCACAGATGCCTCCTCCAGTGACACACCTTCAGAAGACGACCTGGCCCAGGAACACCGCGAGAGGCATGTGCGAAGAAGGCGACGAAAGGGGCAGAAATTCAAGCAGCTCGAGAAGTGTGGGAAACTGATAGCCCTGAAGTGAAAGGATAAGCGAGACGTCCACCTGCTTTCCACCATCCACACAGGTGCCCAGGTGGATTCTGGCAAAATCCACTACCGAACCAGGAAGACCATCTATAAGCCCGACATGGTAGTGGACTATACCAAGAACATGCGCATGGTGGACAAGTCTGACTGTCAGCTGTCAGCCGTTGAGTGTCTGAGGAAGACTGTGAAGTGGTATCACAAGCTCTTCCTCCACCTAGTTGATATCACGATGCTCAACGCCTACAACTTGTGGTTGGTGAAAAAGGATATGGCCCCAAACCAGAAGCTGAAATTCCGGGAGTTCGTTTACAACGTCTCATACCAACTCCTGGAGAAGTATGGCACCACCACTCACAGACGTACGGCATGGCGTGGGGATCACGTTCCTGACCGCATCCAGCTGGGTGTCGAAAGACACTACCCAATCAACACTGAGATGCTTGGCACTCGTCGCAGGCAGGCGCAGTGCACCGTCTGCAGCACCAGTGTCAGGAAACCCCATGTCACCAAAAGAGTCACCTCAATGTGCGCCGAGTGCAAAGTTCCACTCTGCCTGGGTGACTGCTTCAGGGACTACCACACCTTCAAGAATTATTGAGTGTCGCCCTTCCCTGCCCTGCCCTGGACTCGCCCCGTGCCCTGCCCTGGACTCGCCCCCTGCCCTGCCCTGTCCTGGACTCGCGCCCTACCTTACCTGACCTGACCTAATTGATCACGCTACCTCATAATGTAACATATATATTATATAATGTATAAGTTCCAAAGATGTCCCTGTGATATAGCTTTTACATTATATAATTGTATGTTTCATTATTTAGTTTATAAGTTTCCAAGATTTACATGTAATATGCCTTATTTTTTTAGTATATCAATATATATGTTTGTTATTAGCCAAAGTAATGTGTATATAATTATTTTCTTACCTCAAATGAATTGTACAAAAATAAATATGTTTCAACAAATCCTGTCAAACCTACTAAGATAATAAAAAAAACAATAAAAAAAACAAAAAAAAACAAGGTCATGTCATTGTATTCTTACAATATGATATATTCTATGAATATTTCATATTGTTTGAATACAATGGCATGATCTTGTAAACAATTTTTTTTATCAAAAATGTTCTAGACAATATAAAACCTTCCCCATAACCCCCTCCGGGATTCGATCACACAACCTTACCACACTTTGAGTTTTCCAGTCCGCGACCTTACCAACCATGCCACAGGAGCTCATACCAAATATCACTCAAAACTTTGTGTCTACAATCGAAATGACAATATACAAAAAAAAAAAATTATCCCACCAATTTACGTTTGTAAATTGATGGGATTATCAATTATATCATGCCAAGGTTTATAAAAGTTTGTCTCTGTCAAGAATTAGTAATTATATAATTTTATTCTGTCAAAAATTGCCCAAACACTCAGCAAAATTGCCCCTCTCAGTGCGACTCCACTCATTTTCACACGGTCAAGCGGTGACCCTTGCCGCTCCTTTATGCCACAGCTACACCAGCAACAGCAGCTCTGTCTGGGAACAAAATTTGTATAAATACAATAATGGATAAAATACTCTTCACAAATACATTTGTATTGTATAATATTGTAAATAAAAATGAATAATAACTGTGTGGGTGTCGAAAATTGCTCAACCAGCTTTCTTATGTCTCGCCTACGCGCGTATATTGGATTATACATAGTCATGACTGTCATACAAATAATTGCAGTAGGTCTCGAATATACATTTAGATTGCATATTACTTGGAAATAAATAAGTATACGTTTCTCTGGTGGCAATCTACCCTTTCGCAAGTGTAAGGAGACACCATTCTATATTTAGCCCTTTATCACAAAAGGCAATCTGCCTGTGTTTACTGACCACCGTCGCTGGTGGTCTATAATATAGTACTTTATTTACAGTCAATGGCCTACATGTTTCTGTGGTACTTCACATGTGTCTAAAATGCAATGTCTGCTTGCATAAAAATGCAATTCTGAAGTCCATTTATACGTACGACATACGCATGTCTCAGTTTCTATCTCTCTCTCTCTCTCTCTCTCTCTCTCTCCATTTCTGACTCATGTTATTGTAAAACTCTTGGTGGCAACAAACACCAGACACCTGGTAGACATAAGGTTCAAAATCCCAAGACATCAATATGCCTCGGGCGCCTCCACAATTGTCACACAGCTGGCTATCTATCTAGAGATCTGCTTGCCTTCCTTCTCTCCACGACTCACTCACTCACTCACTCACTCCCTCCCTGCTAGCCTCCCTCCTACCCAGCCACCCCCACCCACCCTTTCAGGCTTCCGTCTGCTAGAAACACATTCACAATTTGCGTAAATATCGCATCAATTGGGCTATATGCGGTATATTCCTTGTTATATGGGACGCCTACATACGTACACGTCTTTATTATAGCATGACAGTGCTCTAAATACAAGATTTACGTGATATTTATGGCGTAACACACCCTCTCCCCCTTTCATTCCCAGCACAACTCACTCACACCTTGGTTCACGCATAGAAACTCATTGATAATGTGCGTAAATATCGCATGAATTGGTCTATATGCGGTATATATTTTGATATATGGCACGTATACATACGTACAAGTCTGTATTATAGCATGACAGTGCTCTACGTACAAGATATAAGTGATATGTATGGCGTAAACCACACTCTCAGCTCATAAATTGCCGCCAAACCTCCAACACATCTTCATTCCCGCCTAAAAATTCTCTTATAATTCCCTTATATATTGCAATTTTGGTCACTATGAGGCATATTCATTGTTATATGGGTGGCCTACACACGTATACATACTCTACATAGCCTAAAAGGGCTCAAAAAAGGAGATATACGTGATAATACGCGGTAACCCACCCCCTACTCCCTGTCCTTCTATCCCCTGGGCGCGTGAAAATCGGCAGGGAAATCTCGCCGCTCGATGACAATCTAGCCGCGCGGTGCCATTCGCTCCACATTTTTCAACTACGGACCGTTCCCCCACCCCCCCCAGACATTTTTTGGGGGGTCAAATATATATGGGTCGATGCACGCAAACATTCCCTACACGATGATGTACTTTTTATCGAAATTGGCAATAGGTCCCAAAATCATCATAGGTGCGCAGTCTTACCCTGTAGAAAAAGCCCCTGTGCGCCGCGGAGAGGTTAAGGGCACTGATAATGTTCTGGCTGATTATTTGTCACGGGAGGTTATGTCTTAACCCGGGAACAGCGGGGAGACTCTTAAGAGTTCCCCCGGCGGACTGCGGGAAGACTCTTAAGAGTCAGAGAAAAAAAAAATCAACTTTTGACATTGAAAAACAAAAAAACAAAAAAATTATTTATTTTTTTATTTTTTGGCCCCTGGGCCATGCAAAATCTCAGTCCTCTACCTCCCCTCCTTCCCCACTTTCCTCCTCTCCTTCAGTTATCACCTATTTTCCCTGTTATTCCCTTATTCTGAGGTATATTTTCGTGCTAACATTAGCGAGTTGCAAGCAGGGCGTTGTCATCACTGATAGCAAACGAGTGCAAGAGAGAGAGAGAGAGTATCGATCGACTGTGTCTCAGTGGCCTTGGGGGAAATTGGCGGGAAAGCAGCTTGCCCACCCATACATTATACAACTCGCGGGCTATATCTCCAATTTTGACCATCCAAACTCTGTTTTCACTCGTTTTATTGTTGTTTCAGGTTAATACCTTTATAATCAACCCATAATAGGCGTGTATGGATAAGTATTAATGCTATTTATGGTAAAATTAATATTTTAGTGACGGAAACACCTCAAATACATGCGCACAGGGAGAGGTGTCTAATTACCCCCATGCGCACTTGTTAGGTTAAGGAGCACCCTCGCCGTTCAGTCAGTGTTTGTTTGAGAGTGGAGAAAAATTAGGCTTGTCCCTGTAGTGCAAAGCCGCCAAAAACACTATTAAAACAAATACAAAAACCTCACATAAAACTCTTTCTTTTGATAGTATATAAGTGCAGTATGTTACAGCAAGAATCTAAGACATTCTGAGTTTTTGTCTTAGTAGGCTAGGTTTCTTGAAGCTTGCTCGTTGAGCGTAATATTGTTAAGTGATACTATTCTTTTGGGGAAGTGTTGTGTAGATTTGTTTTATATAATGAAGTGTTTTATGTTGTGATTGTGCCTTGTTTTCACAACTTGGGGGAGTAGCTGGGTGAGGCGGGGTTTATGAGCATTCTGTCTGGTCAGATGTGGCGTTTACTGGAGATTAAAACGTCCCACATCTTGGGCGGGGTGTTACGCTGGCCAGCTTGCCAGAATGTGCTCGTATTCGCTAGCGCTCGCCAGGGCAGTGGAATGGGCTATAATAATCGTAGAACGATGTTCTTTCTTTCCTAGTATTCATGTAGTCACAGCCAGATCAGTGGTGGTCTTTGTTCTTGTCTGTGACACATGGAAGTATTGTATATCAGTAATAGAGTATAAGATATGCAGTGTGAAGTTAAGGAGAAAGAGCGAGGTAGGCAGCGAGGTTGTATTATGTGCGTGTGTATGTACGTGTGCCTCCCTCGCTCGCGCGGGCTTTCCCACGCCCTTGATTGGCTGGCGGGCCTGGCGCGTCCTAGGACGCTTGCTTTTCATGATGTAGTGGTCTGTGATTCGGTGCCGCTGCCTTTGTTAGTGCTGGGGTGGCTCCTGCCCGCGTTTCTCCTGCAGAGCTTGGCACAGCGTGCTAGGTCCTACATGTCCTTTGCAATCTGTCCCCCCATCTAACCCCCTGTACTACTATTTCTCTCTCTGAACTTCTTCTTTTTCATACTTCTCTCTTTATTCAATTACTTATCCCTTCTGGTTCTGCATACGACTTCCATAGTCGGCCAGGCGTATTACCAGCACCAGTTCTCCATATATGTTTACACTAGCTTTAGGGATTATTAGAGTCATAGTCACATGGTATCATAGTATTGGGGTGCTTCTAATTATTGAGTTGTTCTTTCCTACTATTTAATGCTAGACAGTGGAAGGTATCTTTGGTCTGAGTTATGTATGTGGCAAGTCAGAGCCTGTACAACATCGACGAAGCTAGGTAGCCTGTAACCCTTGTGCATATTTTTCCTTTGCGAGTGTAGCAGTATACAGGTGAAGGGCTTTTGCCTACTCTTACCTGTGTGTTTGCTACCTCATTTTGTTGACCTTTGTGGAGCGCCAGGGCAAGACCAGATACTAGAGATCTGGACTTACCAAGATAGCCTCCAAGTCACTTAATGTAACATAAGGGAAATCTGTTCAAGGGGAGACAGTAGGCTACGAGCATGCTTGCGCTCTGCCTAGTTTCCTGATACCTTTTATGCCACTGCTAGACTTTATTAGTGAGAAAGACAGCATTGTGTTTATTAACTTTCATTGTGTATGCTTTAGGAATTATTCACGTATTATTTTAGCCTAGGTTGATGCATAGTGCACAACCAAGTTTGGCTGTTAGGTTGGCTAAGGAAGTACTGTTTTTGAGTGGTTATTATTAGTGCTGTCACAGAGTTGTTGCACTCCCTTGTTATATATATGTATCCTACTTATTGGTGTATTTAAGATACACTCTTTGGTGTCCTGCCCCTGCATTATTTCTGTTCTATATTAACGAGCATCTTAGAGCGTCAGACCTTTTCAGAAGAATCCATATCTGATTGCTGTAGGAATAGACTTCCAGTGTTTTCATAGAGCATTGAAGAGTTTAGTGTTGAGTACAGACTCACACTAAAGTTAACGTAAGCATACATTCCTTTATTATATCTTATGATAGTTTATTCAAGCATTGTTATTATTTAAGAGCATTTTCGTAACGTAAGTACTCCTGTTGTGAGTTGGCTTTGCCGTCACCGGAAAGCCTTTGTAGAAGTGCACTAAAACCCAGTTAATTGATACCCCGTTATCCAGTAGATTAACTCTGGAGGGTTTTAAGTGTTTTGTTCACCGGTGTAATAGTTTGAGGGTTTGGAATTAGCGTACCGTTGTAATAGATATAACAAATGGCCGTTGTTGCAGATATAGCCTATCATCTAGTCCATTATTAAGTGCCCTTGTTTATTTTGTAGTGCCGGTCGTAACACCTTTCTCTCCTCAAGCACACCGAGACCAGGAAGAACAGAAAAATAAGGAAGGAGCTAGAGGAAAGATTGTTTGGCTGGCTCTGCTTCTGCTATAAATTCAGCAACTGTTATTTTAGGATCTACCCCCCTCAGCAGCCTTTGAGAAGTAAACCTAGCGAACAACCTCAGCACCCCATATCAGGCTGCAACTTCATTTTGCAACCCCTGTGAGGCACACAGAGAGTTCGGCAACCTTTGCACTCAGTACAAATTCGACAACCCATGTTCTGGCACTAACCCCTTGACCACCCTCAGCAACCATCCTTTGGCCGCAATCTCATTCAGTAACCCCTCTAGCCAAATACTCTCTTCGATTTTGAGGTAAATATTTGCTTGCATTCATAAACTTAAGTAACCTTGCTTTCACTATTTATGCATTTCTTTAATTATTTACTTATTTGTGTATATAATATATTGTAACCACCATTTCTCCAACAATGTGAAATAAACCTTGTACGCCGAATCTCATGTATCTGTTGTAATCTTACATTCCTAGCTCACTATGGACCACACTCATGTGTATAAGTTTATGCAGCCAAATTACAATTAGTGCCTGGTTGATATCTTAGGAATGAAAAAAGGAAAGAACAAAAAACATAACTACTCTATAGAGAAATTATAGTCTAGCATACATACATACAAGTTTAAAGACCGTTTTGTCCACAGAGAATGTGGTTATAGTCCACGTTCTAAATGGCAGCTTCACAGGCGGCCCTGTTAAGGGCTGCTTCTGTTGTCAAGTTCTTTATTTTGAGATCGGACCGGAGTACCCAAGCCCACATCAGTCTAGGTCCACCCCTGTGCGCAGCTCCCCCCACATTCACAGTCTGGCATTTATTCACCCAGTTCTGATCATCCATTCTATCCACATGTCCAAACCAACCAAGTCGGCTTGTGCGCATCGCTTCACTGACACTTCTAATGCCCAGACGCCTTCTCAATTCCTTGCTCGATACCCAGTCCCTAATATTAACCCCACACATCCATCTCACCATTTTCTTCTCATTCCGTTCCATTCTATTGATATCTTCCGCTTTAACCGGCCACATGTCCGAGGCATAGGTCATCGCGCTCCTAACACACGAGGTATACACCTTCCCTTTAAGGTGGGGTGGGAGCCCTCTCATGGTCAGGAGTGGCAACAGCTCTCTAAACTTTCCCCAGCCACTTCTGACTCTAGCAATGGAGCTAGCTTCAGCATCACCTCCGGCGGAAACCGTATCTCCCAGGTAGCAGAACTTATTCACACTGTGACGTCTACCAGCGTTGGCAGAATCGCCTCTCGTTAGCCACTAGCGCTCACCAGGGACATCGAAATGGGCTACAGTTATCCAAGAATGTTTTTCTTTCTTTCCTAGTAATCGCATTGTCACAGGCAGTCCAGTGGTGGTCTTTGTTTTCGTCTGTGACAACGGGTTGTATTTTATATCAACAGTAGTGATAATAGTACCAGCGTGGGAATGAGAAAGACTTTCAGAGCGAGAAGGTAGTGGGTGTCTGAGTCACACGTGCATTCCTGCCTCTCGCTCGCCATTGGCCGGCGTGTCTTGCTGTGTCACGTGACACCTGCTGTCTTGTGACGTCTCGGCCCGTGATTGGCCGACCATCGCGCCTTTGCGGGCTCCTGTGTAACTTACCTCCTCCATGAGGGTCCCCAGGAGCTGTCCTCGTCAGGACAGGCTTGGCGCGCGTGCTTCTAACATCCCCTTGCATACTCTCTCCCGATCACCACCTTTATCACTGTTTCTCTCACTCGATTCTCTCTTTCCATACTCTAACCTTTATTAACTGCACACCACTCCCCTTGGGTTCTGCATACGGTTTTCATAGCCGGCCCATTGTATTGCATGCGCCGTCCTCAGAGATATTTACATGTACTTAGAATAGGTTTGAGGGTTCTTAGTTAGTATAGGTTAAGAACTTTGTGTGTCTCCATTATTGATTTAGTGTTTCTGCTCTTTTATTTAATGCTAGACTGGGATAAGGTAACTGTAGCCGTTGTCTCCGATGTGTGCACGGTTTGCCTATACCTACACGACTTCGACCGGTCCTGTGGTAGTCTGGGTTGTCTTTTCGGTTGCGTCCTTTGCGAGTGCAGCATTGTGTTGACTGAGGGTTTTGGCCTGTTCCAGTTCCACACTTTGCTGCCTCTTTACTTGTCTTTAGAGGGTCGCCAGGATAGAACCAGATACTTGTGATCTGGATCTATCAAGAGAGCACTCTAGTCAATTAACGTAACTTAAAGGATGCAGTCTTAAGGACATCGCTAGGCTACGAGCCTGTCTTGCTCAACCACAGTTCCTTACCTAGAGTATCCCAGCTAGACATTATTAATCGAGTAGAAACTTGTTAGTATTTAATATAAGCTCTTTGATATGTACACATTATTATTCACAGCATTTATTAGTCTAGGTTGCTGTTGAGCCGCACAAACATAGCAGACTGTTTCGTTGATGAGGAAGTACTTCTTTTAGTGTCGAGCATTGCTACCGTTGCGCATTTATAGTATTCTCGTGTCAGTTAACATAATATGTCCTATCTTTTAGTGTATTCAATTTACACGTGTGGTGTCCTGCCTCCTGCCTTTATATAGTTTAAGATACGAGCATCTTATGAGCATCAGACTTTCTTCAGAAGTTTCCAGGTCTATGCTGTAGGACTATACTTAACTTTCATTCAGATAGGAGTGAAGAGTTTATTGTTGTTTAGAGTAACTGTATTGAAGCATCTTTTTATTGTATTAAATCTTGCAGTGATTTAATTGATCTTTCCATAGATTCCTTTTTATGCATTTTAACGTAACTTGCATCTTGTTTGTTATCAGGCTATACCAGTTCGGGTTAGCCTGAAGTAGAGTACATTTATGTCCAGTTAAGGATACCCCGCTATCGCAGATTAACCCTGGAGGGTATAGGTGTTTTTGTTCGCCGGCATATAAGTTCGAGGGTTTGGATCTACCGTACCGTTGTTGCATAGTGCCCTATTACTAGTCCAATCATTAAGTACCCTTGTTTTATTCGTAGTCCCGGTCGTAACAACACACTCCAGCAACACTATCGAAATCAACACTGACAGGCAGGTCATTTAATACAAGATCTCCCTTGCACACTGCACATTCAAATTCTATGATTCTTGTCAAAGGTCCTCTAGCTCCACTACATCTTTTGTGTACCCAGTCACTACAGATGCAACATTGAATTTAGTTACTTCCCACTCCCTTCCCCCATACTGCGCATGAATAGTCGCCGCTTCTTTGTATAGTTCCACGCCCTACTCCACTAATCATGACCTTTGTTTTATCTATGGTAACTGTTAGACACTTATTTGCCATACCTTCCCTTCATCTTTTGAATTTCGCCTCTGCTTCCTGCGCACTATCTGCGATAAGAACTAGATCATCAGAACAATGAATGTCAATGTCTTTCACATGGAGCTACAGCTGACAAACTCAGTAGATTTCTGGACCCCCAACTCCGTCATGTTTAGCCCCATTAGTTTTAAGACGAATGAGGAAGTATGAAGGACGTGTGGTGTGGAGGTAAATGTGCTGGAAAGTGTGAAAAGGAATACCTTGAGATGGTTCAGCCATAGTGAACATATGGGAAGCGAGAGAATGACTAAGAGGGTGTACAAGAGCGAGGTGGAAGGACAGAGAGGGAGAGGGAAATCGAACGAAAGGTGGAAGGATGGAGTGAAGAAGTATATGGATGAAAGCGGTGCTGGTTGTGAGGAGGGGCGTCGACTGACTAGGGATAGAGGTGCATGGGGGCGTTTCGTTCGTGGCCACACCTTCGGGGATCAAGGTGTCAGACATTAGATAGAGAGATAGATACGCTTAAGATTTTAAGAAGTTTGCTCCATTACTTTTGCTAGTTTGAGATCTTTCACCCTATTGTTTTGTCAAATGTAGACTCTTCGTGCCATTTTTTTACTGGCGAGCGATAGCAAGCCTGTAATTTAGGAGGCACCTGCATTTATCTGTAAGTGGATCTCGGGGGTACTTGTTTAAGCTTACTGGAGGCTTAGTGATGAAACTAAAATATTATAAATATACAAACATAAATGTCCCTTAACCCATTGAGCACCAGCTAATAAATAATAAAAACAAACACTGTAGGACCAGCGGATTTTCGTTTTATTATTTTTTCCCCTAAAACAGCTTCAATAGGTGATAAATGAAGAAAAAAAAAAAAAACAGTCCCCTCGTTCATTTAGGGGTCCTAAGGGGGGGGGGGGGCTCAACCATCAGCTGGTGCCAGGCGCCTCTTCAAACCTCCCGCGCTGGCACACAACAGCTGGGCAAGGCAGCATGGCAGATGTACGATGCCTCCAGTTTTCTAGTGACGGTTATTTACACCATCCAAGCATCATGTGTTCCTTCATAGTTCATATATTAGCAACATGTATCACATAATGTCATTGTAAGTGAAGTTACAGTTTGATAAGTGCATAGATTCAAATTTTATAAACGCCGACGAGTGGCAAGCCCCGCGCGCGTCCTGGTTACCATGGCGACCGGCGGAAATCTTGGCCCACGACGCATGCACGTACACACGGCCAGCTGACTGACACCCGACTCCCCCTTCAATCACCTTCACTTTTATAATGCCTCTCTCACGCACTCTGTTTATTGATTTCATACTTTATCGTGTGTTTTATAGCTAGAATATGAGTTTTACACATTGTTTTAGGCACTTTTGACTTAGAAATATGGGTTTTGACATTGCATTTTTAGTGGGGAGAGTGTGGGAGGTGGTGGTGAAGACAGGCGTGCGGGAAGACCACGTACATAGCGTGGGGACTATAGCATGGGGAGCGATACACACTCTATTCTCTTTGTTCCAACATCGCGAGGCGACGAGGTAGGTCAGAAACTCGCGAAGTCAACAGGACAACTGTCTTCTCCCCTACTCCTGCGCATCCCTCTCTCCACTCCCCACCGTGGCTGAACTTGGGAGTTGCCAAGTATTACCACTGTTCGGCAACATCATAAGGTGTATCCCATAATAATTTGAACCTTGTAGCTACCATAGGACTAGAGTAACTAAGCTCGAAAGTGGCGGTGAGGTAAGTGGGTAAACTGGCTTTCCCCATCCGCCCGTCCCCATCCGCGCGGCTGGACTTGGGGGTTGCCGAGTACCGCCACTGTTTGGCAACATCATAAGATATATCCCATACAAATTGGTATCCTCTAGCTACCATAATTATGACAAAGAGTAAATAAGGTAGACAGTGCCGACGCACCCTATGCAGCTCTGGGGTATAGTGTTACATACATTGCCGACCCATACGCTGCGGCTCTGGGGTCCAGTGGCTTAAACAAAATTTAAATCATGATTATATACAACCCCATAATTTTACTTCATAGTAGTTAATCTCCAAGGCTATAACATGTAATAGAGGTGTTATTTTGTATTTTAGATATTAATTATGTATTTTTATTTTGTAGTTTCCTCCCTAGACTTTCATCCAGCTTAAAAAAATGGCCCCAAGAACTCCCTTCTAGATAAATTTGTGCCCCGGCAAATGCCCCTTCGTCCTAAAATGCAGGTTCGCTACAGCTCGTCATAAATTAATCAACCCCTACATGTCATGAAATATCTGTGTGTGTGTGTGTGTGTGTGTGTGTGTGTGTGTGTGTGTGTGTGTGTGAGTGTTTGTTTGTTCGCCTTTCAGAATGTTGTAAGTTACTAGGCTGCATTGATCGCAGACTACAATGTTGTCAGTTACTAGGCTGCATTTATCACGGACTATAATGTTGTCAGTTACTAGGCTGCATTGATCGTGGACTATAATGTTGTCAGTTACTAGGCTGCATTGATCGCGGACTATAATGTTGTCAGTTACTAGGCTGCATTGATCGTGAACTATAATGTCAGTTACTAGGCTGCAATGATCGCGAACTATAATGTTGTCAGTTACTAGGCTGTATTGATCGTGGACTATAATGTTGTCAGTTACTAGGCTGCATTGATTGTGAACTATAATGTCAGTTACTAGGCTGCAATGATCGCGGACTATAATGTTGTCAGTTACTAGGCTGTATTGATCGTGGACTATAATTTTGTCAGTTACTAGGCTGCATTGATCACGGACTATAATGTTGTCAGTTACTAGGATGCATTGATCGCGGACTATAATGTTGTCAGTTACTAGGCTGCATTGATCGTGGACTATAATGTTGTCAGTTACTAGGCTGCATTGATCACGGACTATAATGTTGTCAGTTACTAGGCTGCATTGATCGTGGACTATAATGTTGTCAGTTACTAGGCTGCATTGATCGCGGACTATAATGTTGTCAGTTACTAGGCTGCATTGATCGTGGACTATAATGTTGTCAGTTACTAGGCTGCATTGATCACGGACTATAATGTTGTCAGTTACTAGGCTGCATTGATCGTGGACTATAATGTTGTCATTTACTAGGCTGCATTGATCGCGGACTATAATGTTGTCAGTTACTAGGCTGCAATGATCGCGGACTATAATGTTGTCAGTTACTAGGCTGCATTGATCGCGGACTATAATGTTGTAAGTTACTAGGCTGCATTGATCGGGGATTATAATTTTGTCAGTTACTAGGCTGCATTGATCGCGGACTATAATGTTGTCAGTTACTAGGCTGCATTGATCACGGACTATAATGTTGTCAGTTACTATGCTGCATTGATCGCGGATTATAATTTTGTCAGTTACTAGGCTGCATTGATCGCGGACTATAATGTTGTAAGTTACTAGGCTGCATTGATCACGGACTATAATGTTGTCAGTTACTAGGCTGCATTGATCATGGACTATAATGTTGTCAGTTACTAGGCTGCATTGATCACGGACTACAATGTTGTCAGTTACTAGGCTGCATTGATCAAGGACTATAATGTTGTCAGTTACTAGGCTGCATTGATCACGGACTATAATGTTGTCAGTTACTAGGCTGCATTGATCACAGACTATAATGTTGTCAGTTACTAGGCTGCATTGATCACGGACTATAATGTTGTCAGTTACTAGGCTGCATTGATCGCGGATTATAATTTTGTCAGTTACTAGGCTGCATTGATCACAGACTATAATTTTGTCAGTTACTAGGCTGCATTGATCACGGACTATAATGTTGTCAGTTACTAGGCTGCATTGATCACAGACTATAATTTTGTCAGTTACTAGGCTGCATTGATCACAGACTATAATTTTGTCAGTTACTAGGCTGCATTGATCGCGGACTATAATGTTGTCAGTTACTAGGCTGCATTGATCGGGGATTATAATTTTGTCAGTTACTAGGCTGCATTGATCACAGACTATAATTTTGTCAGTTACTAGGCTGCATTGATCGCGGACTATAATGTTGTCAGTTACTAGGCTGCATTGATCGGGGATTATAATTTTGTCAGTTACTAGGCTGCATTGATCGCGGACTATAATGTTGTAAGTTACTAGGTTGCATTGATCGGGATATACTAGGCTGCATTGATCGCGGACTATAATGTTGTCAGTTACTAGGTTGCATTGATCGTGGACTATAATGTTGTCAGTTACTAGGCTGCATTGATCGTGGACTGTACTCGGATTATTCAACATCCTACTTTATATTTTTTCCCAACTTCGCTTTAAGGTGAAGTCACACTGTTGCACTGGAATTCGACACTAGGTCGAAGGTAGATTATGTTAGGTAGTATAATTCATCTATCTATCTATCTATTGCCTGATGCCGTGATCCCCGAAGGGGTGGCCACGAACGAACCGCCCCCATGCACCTCTGTCCCCAGTCAGTCGACGCCCCTCCCCCCAACCAGCACCGCCTTCGTTCATGTAGTTCCTCACTCCATCCTTCCACCTCATATTCGGTCTACTTCTCCCCCTCTGTCCCTCCACCTCGCTCTCGTACACCCTCTTAGTCATTCTCTCGCTTTCCATACGTTCCATATGGCCGAACCATCTCAAGTTGTTCCTTTTCACACTTTCCAGCACATCTACCTCCACACCACACCTCCTTCAAAGTATAATTCATATGGAACTTATATTTTGGAGATGCCAGTTTACAAATGTCCGTAATAAGGAACGGAATATCGATCGTGTGTCACCGCCTTTATTACATCAACAAAAGTTCAGTGGACTTTCCATCTAGTTAATATATTATAAGAAGGCAAATTATGTGACCCATAATCTCCGTGTCTCATAAAGGGCTAGAGGGAATGGGATGTAAATATCCACACCTATTCCTTGGCTAACACTTTATAAATAATATAAAGATCAGCTCGATTACTGTAGTCGTTTGTGAGTTATACGAATTTGGATGTCTGGCCTACCTATAATGAACAGGGTATAGTTTTCCTTGTATAAATGTTATTAAAAGTTCTATAATCTATATAATTATAACAAACTTACGTTGAATAGTTGTCGAAATATATATTCTTTGTGTTGATGTTTACTTGGTGAAGATATTCTATTAAAAGTAACATTTAACCTTACTGATTGTTACCTCCGCCAACGATATTGAACGGATGTTATGGTTTCACCTTAGTTTGTCTATCCGTTTGTTTGTTTTGTTTGAAACAATACATCTTACAAAGTTATTAACCAATGTTCACGAAATGTTGTGGGTAGATAGGTTACGTACCAAGGAAGATGTGATTCAATTTAGGATGGGAATCGGATTTTATCATGACATCTAGGAGGCATCAAAATAATGGGCCGATTTTCACGAACATTGGTGGGCAGATAGGATATGCACCAAGGAAGAAGTGATTCAATTTAGGAGGCGATCCAGATCATATCCTGGAACCCAGATCCAGAAGAACATTTCGGCCTATGATATTATTGGTAAAGAACCAATCAGTGTAAGCGGAGCTATGCGCTCTACTCTAGTGCTGTTATGTTAACCTGGGAAATATTTTAAAATCAATTAATAGCAATTTATATTTTAGTATCGAATATATCTTCTTCAAAATACGTTTGTATGTGAGTGACTGTGTGTGTGTGTGTGTATGTGTGTGTATTATGGGAGTAAATGTGTTACTATTATATGTAATTGTTGTTTTCCATATGTGTGAGGGAAGAACACAATTAATTGTGTTTATGCATTTCAAAGCAAACCTCGTTACAAAATGTTCACCCATTATCACCACTACAAGTCTTAATATCAACACACTCTGAAATAAGGTGGACGGTAATATTCTAATGTATGAAAACAAAATGTGCAGTGGGGGTATTAAGGGTTTTTAGGAATATAAGACAGACCTCATATAAGCGGATAGAGATAGCAGTTTGGTGGTAACATTGCAGTAGGTGAATTTGGTAGGATACGAAATCACAGTAGACGTTTTGTCTTTCATGGATAATTTAATGTAGATTGCAAGGTTGTGTGTGAGGCCGACATATACGTTATTTATTATATTGATTATTATTACCATTGTCTACTGCACAGATGAACAATGTATAATTAATTTAATATTGTCGTATGTTGTACTGTAGCTAACACAGGTTGTGTGTGTCCTAACACTATCTTTCTAACAGCTTATGGGTTATTATGATGCTTTGTTTAATGATTTTAAATGAGTATGCAGTTTTCGAGCAATATATTTTATTTTGTCCCCGAGGCTAACACAAATGCCTTGCAAGACTTCCTTGCCAAAATAATAGGCAAATACCTTAACATCTCAAAACTAATAGGGCAAAGCGTGAGGGAGAGGGAGATGCTGAACTATGCAATATGATTCAACGATGGACGCATAAGCAAACTGTTACGATCGGGTCTCGTATAAATCAGTGGCTCTTATACATTGGACTAGACTGGCATAAATGCAACAACGGAAACGCTAGATCCAACCCCTGATATATAATCCCGTCGAACAAAGAACACATAATATACCCTCCAGAGTTATATCTGCGATAGCGGGGTATCTTAACTCTCAGTATCTATGTGCTTCTACTATAGGCTGATGTTCTCTGAAACAGCTTATTACCTATAACATATGGTTGCTTAGTTATGGTACACAAGGAAAAGATAGTTAACTTAATTAAATCACAAAAGTGATCTAATGCAAACAATAAGAAGGTGTACTTAACGTTACTCTAATCAATAATATCTGTCACTCCTTTATGAAAGAAAGTGTTGTAAAGTCCTCAAGCACCGAACAAGGAATCTTCTGAATAATGTCGGATGCTACTAAGAAGAACGTATCGGAAATGGAACCACAAAATAGCAGGAGGCAGGACAATGCACGTGTAGGCTAAATACACAAAAAGGCTGGACCTATAATGTTATTGGACACAAGAATATTATAAGCGGTGCAACAGTAATAATGCTCGCCACGAAAAAGTAGTACTCCTATTAACAAAATCGGTCTATGCTGGTTTTGTCTCTCTACAGCAACCTAGACCTCAAAATGCTTGTGTAGAAATAATGGGTATGCATAAAAGAGTATATGATCTAATCCAGCTAATGTCTACCCGGGTTAATAAAGTCTATGACTTTATTGGTGGCCTTCTTAAACGGGGCGGTGCTAGGTTTGTGATCAGTCTTGGTGTCATTGCTTTTAAATTTATGTGTGTCCATATTCCGGGGAGGGGGAGGGTAACGCTCCTTAATGCCTACATCGTTTCTCTGTGCAGAGCCGCACCCCCGAATTAGTGACAACCGACGATCAGCCATCTCTGCTGCTTCTACGAGAGTTCTTGGGTTCTTCTCTTTAAGGTTTAAAGTCAAGTCGCCGTCCGTACACTTATAAAACTGGTCTAGAAGCATCAACTGTTTCATCTCATCAAACGTAGTTGTCTTCTCTGATCTGAGCCAGTTTCCCATAGCGTCGGACAGGTCCCGGGCGTGCTCCAAGAAGGTACTGTCTCGCCCCTTAGTCACACCCCGGAACTTTAACCTATATGTCTCGGGTTGTAGCTCATATGCCCGCAGGACAGCCTCCTTGAGCTCCTCATAAACAAAGCAGGACTCCAAAGGCAGTGCATCATAAGCCTTGAGCCCCTTACCTACGAGTCTAGAGGACACAAGGGCCGCCCACTTAACTTCAGGCCACTGATGCTCCCGGCACTTCTTCTCAAATCTATTGAAAAACTCTGTGACACCAGACTCGTCAAATACAGGGACCAGTTTGAGAAGGTGCGACAGAGACTGATCATGCGCACGGTTTCCAGTACCGAGTCGCTGTCCCGTCGTCTCAACACGAGACTTCTCTAAATCCATGTCGGCACAGTATCTTGTAGATTCTAGTTCAGTCCTAAGCTCAGCTTCCCTCGTCTGTTGCTGCATCCTAGCCAGCTCTTTTCTCTCTTCTATCTTAGCTAGCTCATTTCTCTCTTCTATCTTAGCTAGCTCTTTTCTCTCTTCTATATTAGCTAGCTCTTTTCTCTCTTCCATCTTAGCTATCTCGAGCTGAAAGAGCATCTCTGGGGTCAAACCTTGAGGAGGAGGAGGGGATGCAATGATGTTAGAAATACCCGGTGATCCCCCCAGGGGCAAACCACCCTGCCAGTCACTACCCCCCTGCGGAAGCGTGCTCAGGGTCGGTACTCCAATAGGAGGATTGGGAGTAGAGTGAAGGGGAGGCTCGGCCAAAGGGCTCTGAGCACTCACCCTACCTCGTACGCCAGTCACCCCACCCAGCACACACGTCATCAGGTCATCCTTGGTCATGCCACTAGTACATACATGACCGATAGCTGCGGCTAAGCACTGGAGACCGTACCGATTCATACCCACCAACCGGTCGGAAGTAACAGGCCATTGTAAAAAAATCCTTGCATCCTCCTCACTGTTCACCAAGTTAACAACCTGCCCATGCTGCTGCTCCTCAGCTTCTACATCACGTACTGTGTCTTCATCCTGCACTGATCCGCTATAAGACATGATGCTCACTGAAGATTTTTCACTTTGATACACAAAAAAAAAGTACCCCAAACTCTTATACCAAAATATTCACAATAAAAAGTTCTCGGAGACAGCTTAAGTGCTATATTACATTGCTAAAAAAATAATTCTTGCATGTCCTCAAAAAATATTCCACAAAATCAACAAATGTTCACTGCCTAAACTGTGAGAAAAATCTGCACAATAACCTGCAATTATATGTCAGTTCACCAAATCCTGGCAAGGTCGCCATTTGTTACGATCGGGTCTCGTATAAATCAGTGGCTCTTATACATTGGACTAGACTGGCATAAATGCAACAACGGAAACGCTAGATCCATCCCCTGATATATAATCCCGTCGAACAAAGAACACATATACCCTCCAGAGTTATATCTGCGATAGTGGGGTATCTTAACTCTCAGTATCTATGTGCTACTACTATAGGCTGATGTTCTCTGAAACAGCCTATTACCTATAACATATGGTTGCTTAGTTATGGTACACAAGGAAAAGATAGTTAACTTAATTAAATCACAAGAGTGATCTAATGCAAACAAGAAGGTTTACTTAACGTTACTCTAATCAATAATATCAGTCACTCCTTTATGAAAGAAAGTGTTGTAAAGTCCTCAAGCACCGAACAAGGAATCTTCTGAATAATGTCGGATGCTACTAAGAAGAACGTATCGGAAATGGAACCACAAAATAGCAGGAGGCAGGACAATGCACGTGTAGGCTAAATACACAAAAAGGCTGGACCTATAATGTTATTGGACACAAGAATATTATAAGCGGTGCAACAGTAATAATGCTCGCCACGAAAAAGTAGTACTCCTATTAACAAAACCGGTCTATGCTGGTTGTGTCTCTCTACAGCAACCTAGACCTCAAAATGCTTGTGTAGAAATAATGGGTATGCATAAAAGAGTATATGATCTAATCCAGCTAATGTCTACCCGGGTTAATAAAGTCTAGCTGGGATGCGCAAAGGTACAGAATTCTGGTGGAGCAAGGCAGCTCCTAGCCTAGTGTGGACCTTGGGTCTGTGCGGCCTGATTACGTTAAGATGAAGGGGTGCTCTCTTGAGGATTCTCGATCACAAGTATCGAGTATCCTCCTGGCGACCCTCAAAAGTAAAAGCAAATAGAGTTAGAACAGTGTTGGGTGGATTAGGCAAGCAGCCCTCACACACTACACAGTCTAAACTCCAAGGTACACAGACAAAAGATCCACCCAGGTAACCCACAGAATCCGTAGTGTCGTGCAGCTCAAAAGTAGCCTACACACAGTGAAAACACCAACAGCAAGGTACCTGATCCCTAGTCTAGCATTATTTAACCCTGTAGAAACATTAGTGATTGATGGAGACAGTCCGAGCAATACAATCTCCCAAAAAGACAATGACTATCTTCAACCTTAGCCTAGTATATAAGAAATGTGAGATCCAGCATATAATACAGTCTGGCCACCAATTCAAGGTGTGGATGCAGGGAACCAGAGGGGGATTGATATTAATAAAAGGTGAGGAAGTAGTGGAAATGATAGAGGCGGTAGAAGAGACAGATTCTAAGACAAGAGTGTGGAACAGTTCAAGGGAGATGCTTAGTGTATGCTGTCTGGGACGGATCTGACCAGGATATTTCCAGGGACCGCATTGGTGGAGTCCCAGTTCGCAGGAATGGCACGAGGGCGCGCGACAGTCACCCAGTAAGCAGACGCCTAGTAGGCCGTGTTAGGCAGGAGGCAACGAATCCCGCGAGGCCTATGTAAGGGGGCCGGCCACGCGCCACACTCACCACCAAGTCACACCACCTGGTCTCTCTCTCTCTCTCTCTCCCGCTCGCCTTCCCATCATTCAATTACTTAACACAATACTTTCAATTGACTAAATAAAATAGAAAGGATTGTGACAGACGAAAACAAAGAACAGTTCTGAACTGTCTGCAACACAAGCTTTCTCGAGAAGGAAAGTACACAATGATAGGTAGACTGTAGCTACATTCTCTGCCCTGGCGAGTCCTAGCGAGTAAGCCATGCGGTTCTGGGGGAAGCGGTGAGCGTCACAAAACTGAAATATAGGGTAAGCATAGGTTGTATAGTTCTTGACATCTGTATATTTGTTTTGCTGGTGAATCGAGGAAGATGATCTATTATGAGTGACATGTAACCTTAGCCTCCGAACTATTTTATAATAAATTAATCGCTATACTCGTACTACTAGGTCACTTGGTATCGAATATGTATATTGTTTTCTTTCTTATTCTAGTTTATTAGGTAGTCCTGAATGACACATCCACAATAGGAAAAGAATTTCTACACAGAATTTGCATAATATAATATATAGGCTCAGAACTCGTACTTGACCACCATTATATTATAATGACGGTCAAGTAGGAGTGTTGAGCCTATTAAAGTTAAACACTTTATTAACGACTATTTGATCATTGTTAAGATGTCACTGGCCTATTGATATACAAATCAGTTGTTGAACCAGACACACACTTTCCTACTAATTTTAGTAGCTTGTATTAAAAAAGTATGAATACGCATTACACGAATTTACAACTTTTTTGTAATGTTCAAACAATTAAATAGCTAGTAATTTCATCTAGCTTCGGGATTGTAATAGTTGTTGCCATCTTATAGAGATGGAATATGTTCCACTTTAGACGTTAGATAGTTAAAGAATTTTGGATAGTCAGTAGAATTAGGGATGAGATAAAGAGCACATAAATATTTAGTTTGAGAATGAAAAGAAAGATTTAGCCAGAAAGTTGAAAATTCAGAGAAGTCGAAGTTGGGAACACGAGAGAAAGCGAAATTGTTGCGCACATATATGCAACATCCACCTTTGGCTCTAAACCGAGGATAGAGATAGTAGGAGGTACAGAGAAGGGTTTGCTGTCAGTAGTCCCAGACAACTGAGTTCGGTGAGAAAGAGAAGATCAGGGTTGGCAGAGGAGAGGTGGTCTTCCATAGAGTGGAAGTTAGAGGAAAGGTTACGAATGTTGCTGAAGTGAATAGTAAGAGTAGAAGGAAGTGATCCAGAGCATTTTATGGAGTCGTTGCCAGAGGACAGTCCCCCCTGGGGACTCCGAGGCGGGTTGTGGTTGCGTCATATATTTTGCAAGAGAGGTAGAATTTTTGCCTGGCACGTTATAGTAACCCATTAAGATATTATTTTTTTGTTCACCGAAAATATATACACATATATACACAGCACGATAATAATGAAATATATACACATATATACACAGCACGATAATAATGAAATATATACACATATATACACAGCACGATAATAATGAAATATATACACATATATACACAGCACGATAATAATGAAATATATACACATATATACACCGCACGATAATAATGAAATATATACACATATATACACAGCACGATAATAATGAAATATATACACATATATACACCGCACGATAATAATGAAATATATACATATATATACACAGCACGATAATAATGAAATATACATATATACACCAGCACGATAATAATGAAATACACATATATACACAGCACGATAATAATGAAATATATACACATATATACACAGCACGATAATAATGAAATATATACACATATATACACAGCACGATAATAATGAAATATACACACATATATACATCGCACGATAATAATGAAATATATACACATATATACATCGCACGATAATAATGAAATATATACACATATATACATCGCACGATAATAATGAAATATATACACATATATACATCGCACGATAATAATGAAATATTTGCGGGGAAGATGAAAGAAAAAACACTTAAACGGAAGTATTTGTTTGTTCTTGTCCCCCTTTTCTCTCGTGTATAACCCCCTTAGTTTGGTAATTTTACGACCTTTCGCGCAGTTCGAGCCTGTAGTTTTGTAGTACAGTACCAAGGGGGTCTTGGGGGTATTGTTATTAAACCTTAAGCGTTCACATCCCTGTATATATATATATCTGTTCCCTCAGGTACAAAGGGGAGTGCTCGTGCTCTCATTACAATTGCTATTCTCTATTCCACTCTGATCTTTGTCTCCCTTTAACTTTGACTCTTGCAGGTCGCATTTCATGTCTATGTTATGGCTAGTAATAGGAAGGGTACATGGTAGTTAGATAATTAACTCAAAACCCTCACCCTATTAATTTCCACAGACCCTTCCTAAGCTTTCAAAAATCCTCTCATGATAGCCGGATAAATTGGTTGTGTGCTGCAGGAGTTTACCTTAACCCATAGAGATATTATTATTCATTAGTTTTTTGTTCTAATAATTTTGTCTTTAATTTAGTCTACCACATAATAATATTATATAGATTTTTTACTGGTATGTAAATAGTATGTCGATTATAATGTACTCTCTATGTAAACTCTCTCTCAGTACGGCCGTATTGTGTTATAACAGATTGTAATCTATGTCAAGAGCAAAGTGGTGAGTGGAAATGACAAACTTCTCTAAAGATGTACTTTCTACCCTCTCTGGGCTTAATACTAATAAGGCGTATGGTCCGGACGGTGTTCCTCCTGTTGTTCTCAAAAACTGTGGTTCCGTGCTAACTCCCTGCCTAGGCCAACTCTTTCGTCTCTGTCTATCCTCTAACGTCTTCCCTTCATGCTGGAAGTTTGCTCACATTCAACCTGTCCCAAAGAAGGGTGACCACTCTCAACCCTCCAACTATCGTCCAATTGCTCTCATCTCTTGTCTTTCTAAAGCTTTTGAAACTATTCTTGCTCCAAATTTCTTAAACATTTCTCTTCTCATAATCTGCTCTCAGATCGCCAGTATGGCTTCCTTAAGGGTCGCTCTACTGGTGATCTTCTTCAATATCTTACTAACTCTTGGTCATACTCCTTTCGGGACTTCGGTGAAACTTTTTCTATTGCACTAGACATATCAAAAGCCTTCGATAAAGTCTGGCACAAATCTTTAATATCTAAACTAACCTCCTTCGGTTTCTATCCCTCCATCTGTGCCTTTGTCTCTAATTTCCTTTCCGGCCGTTCCATAGCCGCGGTTGTGGACGGCCATTGTTCACTTCCTCACCCTATAAACTCCGGTGTTCTTTAGGACAGATCCTATCTCCTATTCTCTTTCTAATTTTTATAAATGATCTCTTCAACTGTACCTAAATTCCCATCCATTCATACGCAGACGACTCAACCTTACACTACTCCATTAGTTTTTCAGACCGCCCCAGCCAGCAATCCCTCAACGAAAAACGTAATGAAGCCATAGAACTCTTAAATTCTGATCAAAATACTATCTCCAATTGGGGCAAAGAAAACCTTGTTACCTTTAATGCTTCCAAAACCCAATTTCTCCATCTATCTACCCGTAAGGAACTCCCTGCGGACTATCCCTTATTCTTCAACAATACAAAAATCAATCCTTTATCTTCTCTCAATATTCTTGGTGTCTCTTTTTCTTCTGCTCTCAGTTGGAAGGATCATATTACCAGACTTGCTAAGGCAGCCTCCCAGAAGCTGGGTGTGCTCAACCATCTTAGAGGGTTCTTTTCCCCTGCACAGCTTCTTGCTCTGTACAGGGGATTAGTGCGTCCTTGTATTGAGTATTGTTCACATGTGTGGGTAGGTTCCTCTCACACCGCTACTAAACAAAGTTGAAAGGAAGGCCTTTCGTATCATTAACTCCCGTCCACTCACCAACTCTCTGCAATCTCTCTCTCTCCGCCGTAATGTTGCATCTTTCTCGCTATTCTATCGCTACTATAATAATCAGTGTTCCTCAGAGCTTTCCCAGTGTATACCACCTCCTTTACGTAGGGCACGTGGTACCCGTCTTGCAACTCAATCCCACCCCTACTCTGTGCAACTCTCCAACCCGAGACTGAAACGTTACTCTCAAACTTTCTTCTACTCAACAGCTGAGCTCTGGAACTCTCACCCAGAATCAGTCTTTCCCTCTTCCTATGACTTAAATTGCTTCAAACTCCGTGTGTCCAGGCATTTTGGCTCGAACGTCCCTTGATTTTGGCCCTGTCACTCTTTCAACTCTGGGGGAGGCACTCGCTATAGGCAGTTCTGTCTTTTGCCTCCCTCAATCACATAGAAAAAAAAATATGAATGCAAGAGAGAGAGAGAGAGAGAGAGAGAGAGAGAGGTTATCTTGCTAATAATATATATTCTAAATCGACAAATAATGACATGAATATCAAGAAACTTAATTTGGCATTACATTTGATTTGTTCGTATTGTCCCTTTGGTAATGAGATGATAATCTCCAATTAACTTGATACACGTCTTTGCTTCCAGCTTGTATATTTCACCATTTCGGGTTAGCTATCTTAGGAATATTGTAAAACTGTGCATGTTTAATTGCTTGATCTCTAAACTGGAATTTTCTGCAGGTTTTCCGTCAGTATTTTTCTTTGCTTCTCTCCCTTGTCCCTTCTCACCTTTTTTTTTTTTTTTTTTTTTTTTTAAGAGACAATGAACGGAGGAAGGAAAAACACAGATAAAACAAAAAGGTCCATGTGCCTAAAGGCATCCTTCATTCATAAATTGTTTGTAACAACTGGATTTAAACATTTGTAGATTGTAAGTTTGTGGAAAGCAATTCGAGGGAAGTGAATTCCAAAGAGTCTCTGGGATAAATGAATTCTGATAAGCAGAAGTTCTGCATTGTGGAGGAGAAAGTGTAAATTCATGGGCGCTCTCAGCTGCCCTAGTTCTATGGGGAAACTGTTTTCATCTGGGCTTTCTTTCCTCCCCTCTCCCTCAACATTCTGTCCTCCCCTCTCCCTCAACATTCTGTCCTCCCCTCTCCCTCAACATTCTGTCCTCCCCTCTCCCTCAACATTCTGTCCTCCCATCTCCCTCAACATTCTTTCCTCCCCTCTCCCTCAACATTCTGTCCTCCCCTCTCCCTCAACATTCTGTCCTCCCCTCTCCCTCAACATTCTTTCCTCCCCTCTCCCTCAACATTCTGTCCTCCCCTCTCCCTCAACATTCTGTCCTCCCCTCTCCCTCAACATTCTGTCCTCCCCTCTCCCTCAACATTCTGTCCTCCCCTCTCCCTCAACATTCTTTCCTCCCCTCTCCCTCAACATTTCTTTCCTCCCCTCTCCCTCAACATTTCTTTCCTCCCCTCTCCCTCAACACTTCTTTTCTCCCTCCCTCAACATTCTGTCCTCCCTCTCCCTCAACATTCTTTCCTCCCCTCTCCCTCAACATTCTCCTCCCTCTCCCTCAACATTCTTTCCCCCTCTCCCTCAACATTCTGTCTCCCCCTCTCCCTCAACATTCCTCCCCTCTCCCTCAACATTCTGTCCTCCCCTCTCCCTCAACATTCTTCCTCTCTCCTCAACATTCCTTCTCCCTCAACATTCTTTCCTCCCCTCTCCCTCAACATTCTTTCCTCCCCTCTCCCTCAACATTCTTTCCTCCCCTCTCCCTCAACATTCTTTCCTCCCCTCTCCCTCAACATTTCTTTCCTCCCCTCTCCCTCAACATTTCTTCCTGACGGATTGTGTGTATGTCCAAATGTCTTGTCTCGTTTTCCAATGTTTGGTTTTCATGTTCTTCAAAGACCGGTGTTTATAGTGTAATGGTTAGAGTGTTTATAATCTGTATGGTGTAACCCAGGTTTGAATCCCGGTGGAGCACATGCTTGCTTTCATTAATTTCATTGGGAGGTGTTTGGTGTTGGAGTTAAATTAATATTAATAGTTTATATGTATCCCTGTAATCTCTAAACTGTCATGATAACAAGTCCTAGGTATATAATAAGAGGTGCGAGATTGTGTTGAAAGGTGGGTCCCAACCACTCGCCGTAAGGGAGGGGGTTTGCACTGAGAAAGCTTTAAATAACACTGATTGTTGTAATACTGATAGAAAAGTGAGAGATAGATGAAACATTGTGGTATAGGGGGGACCTCCCCACACATGCAAAAAGTACTTGATACATGAATACACGGTGCCCCTCTACAGAGCAAGGAGCTATGTGGGAGTAAGGAATCCACAGAAATGGTTGAGCATACCTAACCTCTGGGAAGCCTTTTGGGAAAAAGTGGTGATATGGTCTTTCAGGGAAGGTTAGAAGAAAAAGAGACACCAAGAATACTGAGGGAAGATGAAGGGTGGAGTTGTGTGTTGTTGAAGAGTAATAGATAGTTGTGTGGATAATTGTGACGAATAGAGAGATGGATAAATTGAGTTTTAGAGGCATTGAAAGTAATAAGTTTTTCTCCGACTCAATCAGAAATAATTAAGATCAGAGGATAAGCATCTCATGACCTAATCATGTGAGTTTTGGAGTGAGTGTATGGAGGGAGGTTGAGGAAAACTACTTGAATAGTGTAAGGTAGAGTCATCAGCATATGAATGGATAGAACTAGAGGTACAGTTGAGAAAATCATTAATGCAAATTAGTAATAGTACTGGGAATAGGACAGAACCCTTATGTACACCAGAGTTGATAGTTTTAGGAAGTGAACGAGGGCTATCAACAATCGTAGCTATGATTGCAAGCAAATAACCACCTGTGAGTTTCAGGGTATAAGGAAGTTGGAGATATAGACATTGATATCTAACAGATTTAGCAACTAAAATAAGGCTGTAGTTCATTTATGAATACATAAAGCAAATGGCATCATACTTTCTATCCATTGTAAATTTACATTAGTATTGCATTTCTGTTCTATATCGATGTTCATGGTCTAACTTCCTCATACCCTGGTGTCAATTCTTTCTGGGCAATATTCTGATCTGTAGTACCGTCTCTGAAACTAGTTACAGTTTTGAAATATTCGGTATTGGTTAAGTTTGTCCTGAGCCATGCCACATTGAACAGCTCCCTGCACTTGGAGATCGTTGTCTCCTGTCACTATTATCTTGCCAAAAACACGGACACTAGCAGTATACACCAACCGGTCGACTTCAACTTAATAATTACCATCATAGTTCTGTTGCTGTTGTCTATGATTTTGTCTGTGTTGTTGGTATGTTGTAGTTTGTTTCCTACCCTTTGCTCTGTCTGATAATCTTGCTTATGTTGTGTTACATTTTAAGCTTGGGAGTACTTGATAAATATTTCACCTTAAAATTTTGTTGCCAAGGTGGGATATTTCCTGAGAGGTTTATCTTATAGTTTATCTAATTCAAGAGCACCAAAGATACTGTACATGTTGTAATTCAAGAGCACCAAAGATACTGTACATGTTGTAATTCAAGAGCACCAAAGATACTGTACATGTTGTAATTCAAGAGCACCAAAGATACTGTACATGTTGTAATTCTATTTGTGTGCTGTTCCTATTCTTTGTATATCCTGTTAGGTATGGTTAAACAAGCAACACAAATCCAAGCTGGACTATAGGTCTGCGCGGCCGTGTTAACTCCTAGGCCCGTAGCGCGACGCTCAAGATGAAATTTAAACAAAATAGGTTCAGTTACGGCCTAGAGGATAAATTAAATAGAGTATATTATATCTGCTCACCAAATTTCGTGGTCATCGGTTCATAACTTTTGAGATATCTTTTGTACAGACAATTAGACAAACGGAGGCAAAAAAATAACATTTGTCTAACTTCGTTGGCGGAGGTAACAATGAAGGGCATTCTGGAAAGCGCATACCATACCTCCTCCTAAGCTGGCGGAGGTATGCGATCTACCGATTGCCTCCTCAATTGAATTGCTTCTCCCTTGGTGCATATTCTATCTGCCCACCAAGTTTCGTAAACATTGGTTCATAACTTTGTGAGCCATCTATGGTGGCGGAGGTATGCGCTCTACCAAACACCTCCACAATTAAATTACTTCTTCCCTGGTGCATATCCTATCTGACCTCCAACTTTCGTGACAATCTGTTCCTAGCTTTTTGATAGGTTTATCTTGTTTACAGATAAACATATAAACAAACAGACAAACAAATGGAGGCAAAAATATAACCTCCTCCAACTTCGTTGGTGGAGGTAATTAAAGTAAAGTGCCATTGTGCATACTGTATTTCATTACAACCGGATCACATTTTATGTCACTCCTGCATAAGAGAAGCAACAGCGGGGCACCCTGGGCAAAATTTGAAATGGGCCTCTGACCATTGTGTCTACGAAATAGATGAGATTATGTACATGTTCAAGTAAAAATTAGTACTGTCCCCAAACTAACAATTTCCACCACTCCTGTAGAAGAGGGGCCTGTGGTAGGGCGCCATGGCCGACATGTTTGATCCAACTTGTAATTGAAAGTATCTGTATGTACATTATATGTGTGGTTCATTAATCACATAGAAATATCCAAGCTCATTTTTCGTCACTCATGTAGAAGGGAGACAGTACCGAGGTGCCCTGGGCTGAAGTTGGAGATTGGACTCCGTTATGGTCAGGGAATAGATAATGATTAAGTCTACAGTATGCATGTGAATTAAATTAGCAAAGCAAAGACCCCAAAAGACAGCCGATTACATTTTCCATCTACTCCAGTAAAAGGGGCCCTAAAATTAGCGGCCATGGACAAAGTATTTTAAAAGTGCATTCTGAAAGCCTGATCAATAAGCAAAAGTCTATGCATAATGAGTTCTATGAAATATGCCTTAGCAATTTCCAACCAGGTATCCATTTCATTTTTCACCACTACTGCAGAAGGCGCCGATTAGCGGGGTACCCAGAACGAAATTTAAGAAAAGGGCTCTGTTACGGATTAAAGAATATATTCGAGTATATGCTTGTGTAATCAAATCAAATTTGGTTCAGTAATACCCGACAAATAGCAAATTTTGATAAGCGTCCCACTACTGCAGAAGGAGGCTATTTGGGAGGCGCCCTGGCAGGAATTGAAATAAAGGGTTCAGTTACGGCTTACACACCTTAGAGGATAGATCATTTATATGCATGTGTAAGGTCATTAAATTTGGTTAAGTAATAAACGAGAAATAACAATTATTTATAAACGTCGCCCTACTGAAGAAGGTGGCGATTTGAGGGGCGCTGAGGCCGAATTTTGAAAAAAAAAGACTCCGTTACGGCCTAGAGGATAGATCAGCGTATATGCTTGTGAAAAGTAATTAAATTTGGTTCAGTACTTACCAGATGATTTACTTACTATAATTTTCTAGAATTTGGAGTTTGTGTGACAAACTTTTGATAATAGTGATGCAATCTGTACTCCCGTGGCTTAAATAAAAAAGGTACCAACACCAATATTTCTACTTTTTATCAGTACAGTGCAAAGTGGCATTTTATCAGATGAATAAAAATGGTTAATACAATTTTATTATTTATATTCACTACCTTGTAATTATTATCCATTCAGTTAGACTTTTATTGTATGTGCATTGATTGGAAATTATAATCAAATATATAAACTTGAAAATCATTTTGAACAAATAAGTATCCACAGTACGGCTTTCAAAACAAGCTCGAGTTTATATCCTCGATATCAATAATAAATATGGCGAGTGTAAAGCTGTAGGTTGAATTCCACATATCCTTTGATAATGTCGCACATGAGCATTTGTTCATCAAATTAAAAGTTCCTGGTATATGAGGGAGGTGAGGGGAAGGTGGAATGGCGAGGAGGGTGGAGAGGCTACAGGAGAGCAGTAGAAAGACGACTAGGTGGGTTCGACCTGGAAGATATGGAGGAAGTGGAGGAGATGAGCAAGGTGTTTAAGGAAGAGATCTCTGCAGCATGTGCGGAGGTGTGTGGAGTGAGGAGAAGAGGGAGGGGAGTGAAAGGTGCAGCATGGTGGACAGAAGAGGTAAAAATAGCTGTGGAAGACAAGAAGAAAGCGTATAGAGAGTGATTGGGTAGTAGAGGGAATGTGAAGATTCGGAGAGGCAGAAATGAGCGAGGTACGTGGAGAGAAAGAGAGTGGTGAAGAGAGTAGTGAAGGAAAGTAAGAGAAGAGTAGATGAGGAATTTGGAAGGAATCTGAGTGTAAGATGGAGGGAGTGTAAGAAACTGTTCTGGAAAGAAGTCAAGAAAGTTAGGGAAGGTAGCAAGGGAAACAGTAAGGGTATGAAAGATAAAAATGGGAGAATGCTAGCCGAGAAGCAAGAGAGAATCGAAAGATGGAGGGAGTACTTCAATGAGTTGCTAAATGTAAGGAATGAAGAGCCAGCAAACATAGTTGGATATGGTATGGGAGGGAGAAGAGGAGGAGGTGGGGATCAGGAGGTGAAAAGTGTGGGAAGCCATGAAAAGAGTGAAGTTGGGGAAAGCACCAGGAACAGAAGGAGTGTGTGGGGAAATGTTGAGGTATGGTGGTGAGATAGTGATCAAATGGGTATGGAAAATGTGCAAACTAGCATGGGAGAAGGGGAGTGCACCCGATGACTGGAAGGCTGGCATAATAGTCCCCCTATATAAGGGCAAAGGGGAAAGAGGAGTGTGTGGTAACCACCGAGGAATATGTCTTTTAAGCATAGACAGAGCCTATGACAGAGTGGATAGAGAGGGTATGTGGAAAGTACTTAGAATATACGGAGTAGATGGCAGGTTGCTGAAAGCAGTGAAGAGCATGTATGAGGGTGCAAAGGCGGCAGTACGTGTGGAGAATGAGCAGAGCGAGTTCTTTGACCTGAATGTTGGGTTGAAACAGGGGTGTGTGATGTCCCCGTAGTTGTTTACTGTATATATGGATGGAGTCATGAAAGAAATACTAAGAAGAGCAGTGGATGTTGGTGTATCGCTGAAAAGGGAGATCAATGAGTGGAAGCTGCCTATACTGCTGTTTGCGGATGATACAGTTCTGATGAGCAATAATGAATGGGAGTTGCAGGGTCTGGTAAATGAGTTTGGAACAGTGTGTGAAAAAAGGAATTTGAAGGTAAATGTCGGAATGAGCAAGGCTATGGTCTTCGAAAGGGATGAAGTCACAGAGTGTGAGGTGAAGTTGAACGATCAGGCTATGGAGATCGTCAGCTCTTTTAAGTATCTGGGCAGTGTATTGAGTAAAGCTGGGACTATAGATGAAGAAGTGCGGGAGAGGGTGCAACAGGGGAAGAGGGTTGTAGGAACGTTGAAAGCAGTAACAAGAAATTGGGTGGTCAGTATGGAAGTGAAGAAGTCCTTGCATGACAGTGTGGTAATCTCGACACTAACTTACGGAAGTGAAACATGGAGGTTTGGGAAGAGACTCAGACCAAGAGTGAGGGCGGTGGAAATGAGTTACTTGAGAAGTGCGTGCGGAGTTACATGGAGGGATAGACAGACGAATGAGGAAGTAAGAAGGAGGTGTGGTGTGCAGGTAAATGTGCTGGAAAGTGTGAAAAGAAACAACTTGAGATGGTTCAGCTATATGGAACATATGGAAAGCGAGAGAATGACAAAGACGGTGTACGAGAGCGAGGTGGAAGGACAGAGAGGGAGCGGTGCACCGAAGGAGAGGTGGAAGGATGGAGTGAGGTAGTATATGGATGAAGGCAGTGCTGGTTGGGAGGAGAGGCGTCGACTGACTGGGGACAGAGGTGCATGGGGGCGGTTCGTTCGTGGCCACCCCTTCGGGGATCACCGCGTCAGGCAATAGATAGATAGATAAGAGGGTAAGTACTTCAATGGATTGGAGTTTGGTTTACTGGACGTACAACTCAATTAGTTATACAGTAAATCATCAAACCTCTGGCTGGAATAATATGACAAGTGGTGTGCCCCAGGGAAGACTCCTCGGACCTGTTCTTTTTTTATTATACTAAAAATATCAATGAAGGTCTCTTACGTAGAATTGCAAGCTCTTCAGACAGTATAAAACATTCAAGAAAAAGAGTATCTCCTAAATGATTTAGATAAATGGTTAAACTAAAGCTAAATATCAAGCCATGCACTGAAGTAATGACAAAAACAAATTAAATTATTGGTTACATTGGTAGATCTTTCAAATATTTTTTCCCGAAAACGTTATTATCATCTTATGCCATTGGTTAGTTTGCCCCTATCTGAAATATTGCGCACCGGTGTAGTATGTATACTTATTACCAAACGGACATGGACAAACTAACAAGAATCAAGTGTAGAAAAACAATAACGATTCTCGAGAAAAAATATAGTATACAGAGAACGTCCACAACTGATCAATCTGTTTAGTCTAACAAAGAACAGATTTGAGGGGACGTATTTCAAGTGTTTACAATTATTAAAGTCTTTACATTATCCATGTTAAAAATACTTCCTGAATTATCTTTCATTTTACACCACAGGAAATGGTGGTCAATTTATTGGGCTCAGCCTTCAGCTGGTGCCGGGCGCCTCTTCAAACATCCCGCGCCAGCACACCACAGCTGGGTGAGGCAGCATGGTTGATGTATGATGCCTCCAAGTTTTGAGTGGCGGTTATTTACACCACCCGAGCATCATGTGTGCCTTCATAATTCATATATTTGCAACATGTATCACATAATGTCATTGTAACTGTAGTTACAGTGTGATAAGTGCATAAATTCAAGTTTTATAAATGCCGACGAGTGGCAAGGCCCGCGCGCGTCCTGGTTACCATGATGATGGGCGATCATCTAGGCCCACGACGCACGCACGTACACAAGGCCAGCTGATTGACGCTTGTCTGCCACCACTCTCACTTTCATTATCTGCCTCTCTCATACACTCTGTTTATACTTTATCGTATGTTCTATAGTTAGAATATGAGTTTTACACATTGTTTTAGGCACTTTTGACTTAGAAATATGGGTTCTGGCATTGTATTTTTAGTGGGGAGAGTGTGAGGTGGTGGTGAAGGCAGGCGTGGGGAAGAACCACACCACACTTGTTGTTGTGTAGCAATATTACACCTCTCATCCTCAGCTCGTCTCTTCGTCCCTCACTTGGTGGGGAGTCAACTATGTCATGGGGAGCAGTAGGGGAGCGATACACACTCTCTTCCCTTTGTTCCAACATCGCGAGGCGACGAGGTAGGTCAGACACTCACGAAGTCTACGGAACAACTGTCTTCCCCCCTCCTCCCGCACTTCCCTCTCCCCACTCCCCACCGCGTCTAGACTTGGGGTTTGCCAAGTATTGCCACTGTTCGGCAAAATCATAACGTATATCCCATACAAATTTGAACCCTCTAGTTACCATAGGACAAGAGTAAATAAGCTCGAAAGTGTCGGTGAGATAAGTGGGTAAACTGGCTTTCATCATCTGCCCATCCCCATCCGCGCGGCTGGACTTGGGGGTTGCCGAGTACCGCCACTGTTCGGCAACATCATAAGGTATATCCCATACAAATTGGAATTCTCTAGCTACGGACAAGAGTAAATAAGGTCGACAGTACCGACGCACCCTATGCGGCTCTGGGGTTTAGCGTTACATACATTGCCGACGCATACGCTGCAGGTCTGGTGCCCAGTGGGTTAATGTATCTAGGGAAAAGTGAATAACATATTAGTTAATGTGTTATTGTGTTATAGGGAAGAGAGTGTGTATATATATATTGGGTGGATGGGAGTCGATAGCCTTGGTCGACAACTCATCTAGAGGAGACAACCTCATACAAATCTGTGTGGATGGGACTCGTCAGCCTTGGTTGGCAACCTGTCTATGGGAGTAAACCTGATACAAATCTGTACTGCTTGTCTAATTGTAAAGCAGGTTAGCGGATGGACTAGCCGAACATCACTGTAAACAAATAGTGCTAACAAGATACATAGAGGGCCTCGGAGTTGGACAGATCCTAAATTGAGTGGTCAATCCTGTAAGTCCTTCATTAAACTGGCTCGGGTTGTCCCTCTTACACTCATTAAGGGGAGTATGGCATCCGGCAATAGATAGATAGATATTTAATTATATATATACACATTATTAATGTATAAATGCAGTTAGTCATGGGAGTGTGGCAAGGTTTTTGTCTATGTGATGTTTGAATAAATGTTTGAATCAACGGTGCTGCTGTCCATAGTAGGAAGGAGAAGGGTTTGGAACTGCTGGTTGGTTTAAAGTGTTTACTAATGCATTTTGTTATACTAAATAAATTTTTTAAGGTCAATTATATAGTTTGGGGAGACGTGAGGTAGGGTTGGAGAGTATAGAGCCATTTTTTTAGTATTGAGATGTTTGCCCCATTAGTCTGTAGATTTTAAGACCTTTTGTCCCATTTGTTGCCAATATTAAACCCTGTTGTGCCATTTACGTGTCATTTTTTGTATTGGCAAGCGATAGCGATCCTAATATTTTGGAGGAACCAGCCACCTGCTGCGACAAATTGCTATGGAGTAAAAGTTCTTAAAATCAACAAACTCATGGGGCGAACGTTCTATAATTTCAAAATTAATACATGAGGGACAATGGATGCTCCCCCTAAAAAATATACTAAATAACTGTTGCTAAAATTCAGTGCAACATTGTTCATATATACAGTATAACACCGAATACTTACTAATAAGCTTAACTTCTGCTGGAACCCTGCTTACAATTTATTTTTAAATTAGTTCTAAAAACTAATATTCTAAAAATTTACAAATACCAGATATACATAATAGTTACATTTGAAATATTTTATCTTAACCAACTGGGCACCAGCGCTGCATAATATGCATCAGCAATGTATGTAGCGCTAAACCCCAGCGCCGCAGCACCTGCGTCGGCACTGTCGACCTTATTTACTCTTGTCCTATGGTAGCTAGAGGGTGCAAATTTGTATGGGATTTACATTATGATTTTGCCGAACAGAGGCAGTAGTCGGTAAACCCCAAGTCTAGCCGCGCGGGTGGGGATGGGCTGGTGGGTGACGCCAGTTTACCCACTTTTCTCACCACCTGCGTTGGCACTTTCGACCTTATTTACTCTTGTCCTATGGTAGCTAGAGTGTTCAGATTTGTATGGTATGTTCCTTAGGATGTTGCCAGACAGTGGCAATACTTGACAGCCTCCAAATCCAGTCGCGGTGGGAACGCGCGGGAGGAGGGGGAAGACAGTTTTCCCGTTGACCTCGCGAGTAATAGGCTACATTATGTCTGATCTACCTCGTCGCCTCGAGATGTTGGAACAAAGGGTGGAGAGTGAGTGTCGCTCCCCACGACATAGTTCATTCGCCACCAAGTGGGGAAGAGGAGGAGGAGGATGACCCAGACCCCATGGCATTCCTCAACATTCTGCCAGGCCATCGTAGGGGTCAAAATAGACGAGATGAGGATGAAATGGGTCAAGTTGCTACACAACCAGTGCGGCGTGGTTCTCCCCCACACCTGCCTTCACCACCACCTCCCACTGTCTCTCCACGCAAAATATAATGTGAAAACCCATATTTCTAAGTCACAAGTTCCTAAAACAATGTGTAAAATTCATATTCTAACTATAAAACATACGATAAAGTATAAAATCAATAAACAGAGTGTGTGAGAGAGGCAGAAAATGAAAGTGAAAGTGATGGTAGAGAAGTGTCAGTCAGCTGGCCGTGTGTACGCATGTGTGTTCTGCTGTTGTGTTGGGCCAAGATGGCTGCCTGTTGCAATGGTAACCAGGACGCGTGCGGGCCTTGCCACTCGTAAGCATTTATAAAACTTGAATCTATGTACTTATCACACTGTAACTTCACTTACAATAACATTATGTGATACATGTTGCTAATATATAAACTATGAATGCACACATGATCCTCGGGTGGTGTAAATAACCGTCACTTGAAAACTGGAGGCATCGTACATCAGCCGTGTGTAACGTCTACCAGCGTGGGCAGAATCGCCTCTCGTTAGCCACTAGAGCTCGCCAGGGACATCGAAATGGGCTACAGTTATCCGAGAATGTTGTTCTTTCTTTCCCTGTAATCGCATTGTCACAGACAGTCCAGTGGTGGTCTTTGTTTTCGTCTGTGACAACGGGTTGTATTTTATATCAATAGTAGTGATGATAGTACCAGCGTGGGAATGAGAGAGACTTTCAAAGCGAGATGGTAGTGAGTGTCTGTAGGTGCGGGCACTGTGTCACGTGACACCTGCTGTCTTGTGACGTCTCGGCTCGTGATTGGCCGACCATCGCGCCCTTGCGGGCTCCTGTGTAACTTGCCTCCTGCATGAGGGTCCACAGGAGCTGTTCTCCTCAGGACAGGCTTGGCGCGCATGCTTCTAACATCCCTTTGCATACTCTCTCCCGATCACCCCCTTTACCACTGTCTCTCTCTCTGACCTTCTTTTCCATTGCTTCTCACCTTTATTCAATTACTTGTCCCCTTGGGTTCTGCATACGGTTTCCATAGCCGGCCCATTGTATTGTATGCGCCGTCCTCTGAGATATTTACATGTACTTAGAATAGGTTTTGAGGGTTCTTGGTTAGTAGAGGTTGGGAACTTAGTGTGTCTCCATTATTGATTTAGTGTTTCTGCTCTTTTATTTAATGCTAGACTGGGATATGGTAACTGTAGTCGTTGTTCCCGATGTGTGTATGGTTTGCTTATACCTACACGACTTCGACCGGTCCTGTGGTAGCCTGTGTTGTCTTTTCGCTTGCGTCCTTTACGAGTGCAGCATTGTGTTGACTGAGGGTTTTGGCCTGTTCCAATTCCACACTTTGCTGCCTCTTTGCTTGTCTTTAGAGGGTCGCCAGGATAGAACCAGATACTTGTGATCTGGATCAATCAACGTAACTTAAAGGATGCAGTCTTAAGGACATCGCTAGGCTACGAGCCGGTCTTGCTCAACCACAGTTCCTTACCTAGAGTATTCCAGCTAGACATTATTAATCGAGTAGACACTTATTAGTATTTAATATAAGCTCTTTGATATGTGCGCATTATTATTTACAGCATTTATTAGTCTAGGTTGTTGTTGAATTGCACAACCATAGCAGACTGTTTCATTGATGAGGAAGTACTTCTTTTAGTGTCGAGCATTGCTACCGTTGCGCATTTATAGTATTCTCGTGTCAGTTAACATTATATGTCCTACCTTTTGGTGTATTCGATTTACACGTGTTGTGTCCTGCCTCCTGCCTTTATATAGTTCAAGATTAGATACGAGCATCTTATGAGCATCAGACTTTCTTCAGAAGTTTCCAGGTCTATGCTGTAGGATTATACTTCACTTTCTTTCAGAAAGGAGTGAAGAGTTTATTGTTGTTTAGATTTACTATATTGAAGCATCTTTTTATTGTATTAAATCTTGCAGTGATTTAATTGATCTTTCCATAGCTTCCCTTTTATGCATTTTAACGTAACTTGCATCTTGTTTGTTATCAGGCTATACCAGTGTGGGTTAGCCTGAAGTAGAGTACATTTATGCCCAGTTAAGGATACCCCGTTATAGCAGATTAACTCTGGAGGGTATAGGTGTTTTTGTTCGCCGGCATATAAGTTCGAGTGTTTGGATCTAGCGTACCGTTGTTGCATAGTGCCCTATTACTAGTCCAATCATTAAGTGCCCTCGTTTTATTCGTAGCCCCGGTCGTAACAAATGGCGACCTTGCCTAGTATCTTATCTTAGTCGTCATACCAAATGGCGAAATTAGTGAACTAAGAAATAATTGCAGGATTTTTGGACATTTGTTTTTTGAGGAATATTTTGGACACGTTGGATTTTTTTTGGCAACATAGTATAGCACTTGAGTTGTCTTCAAGCATTTTTATGAGTGAATAGTGCTACATGAGAGTTTAGGTACTTTTTATTTTTATAAACGTTGAGGATTTCCGGTGGACACTATGTCGAACGACGGATCAGTGTACAGTGAGGACACAGTACGGGAAGCAGGCGAGGAGGTGGAGAAGGTGGAGTTGTCTAGGGGCGCTTGGGTGGTGAACAGTGAGGAGGATGCTTGGATATTTTTGGAGGAGCCTGTGTCAGCGGATCGTGTGTCAGGGCTAGACCGGTATGGACTACAGTGTGTAGCCACGGTCTTAGGGTTTCCCGGTACTAGTGGTTTGTCGAGAAGTGAGCTGGTTACTTGTGTGCTCGGTGGGGTGCATGGGGCTTCGGGTGGAGCGGGAGCTGGGGCATCTTCTGCCCAGCCCCCATTCCACTCGACTCCTACCATGGCGCCCCCTCGGGCTCCGGAGCCGGGTATGTTCCCGCAGGCCGATGCCCGCTGGCAGTTGGGTATGCCTCTAGGTGATTCACGGGGTGGGTCCCCGATAGTAGCACCCCCTCCTCAAGGTTTGTCTGCCGAGATGTTGTTTCAGCTCGAACTCGCCAAACTTAACCAGCAGGCTGAGCAACGAAAGCATTAGGCTGAGCAACGAAATCATGAGGCTGAGCAACGAAAGCATGAATCTGAGCAGCAGCAGCAGCTTGAGATGGCTAAGCAGCAGATTGAGATGGCTAAGATTCAGCAGCAGCAGCGGGAAGCTGAGCTTCAGGTTGAGGCTACGAAGTACTGTGCAGACAGAGATCTTGAGAAGTCTCGGGTGGAGTCGACAGGGCAGAGTCTCGGTTCTGGGAATCGAGATCTTGATCAGTCTTTATCGCACCTTCTTAAGTTAGTCACTGCATTTGACGAGTCGGGTGGTCACCGAGTTTTTCCTGCGTTTTGAGAAGAAGTGCCGGGAGCACCAATGGCCCGAGGTTAAGTGGGCAGCTCTTGTTTCCTCTAGGTTGGTTGGCAAAGGACTCAAGGCATAATTATGATGCGTTGCCCTTGGAGTCTTGCATCAATTATGAGGTATTGAAGGAAGCTGTTCTGCGGGCGTACAAGTTATGTTACGATCCAGGTTCTCAAAGACACAGGGCTTTTCAACATTGGACTAGATAATGGCAAAAAGCAACAACGGTAACACTAGATCCAACCCCTGCCTTAAACACTGGAAAACAAAACACCATTACCGCCCTGAGTCGTGCCTGGACAACGAGGTATCCTATGACTTGGTAACTGGTGCACGCACACTAGGCTGACGCTCAATGAAACAGCCTATTCTCAAACAGTAAAAGATTGCTCGATTATGTTACACAAAGAAAAGATAGTTAACGTGATTAATTAACGTTACGGTAGATACTCAAATAACTGGCACTGTATTAAAGAAAGTGCAATGCTAGTCCTGCAACATCAACTGGAAACTTCTGAAATAAGTCTGATGCTGGGAAGATGTTCGTAAAGAATCTTGAACAATTATAATGCAGAATACGGGTCACAATAAATGCTAGGACATATAGTAATCATAGGCAGGCGAATAATAAAGACTGCGCAAAGGTAGTAATGCTCGACAACTAAAGAAATGCTTCGTGACACAACGCAACAGCCTACTCGGGTTGTGCAACTCAACAACAACCTCGGCTCAAAAGTGCAGTGAATAATAATGTTGCATACATATAATAATGGGGCTTATCTCTAACCAGTGTCTGCTCAGTTAATAAAGTCTAGCTGGGGTATCAAGGCAGGGCAACAATGGGCGAGCATGCGGCTCGTAGCCTAACATTGTCCGAGGGTGGTATAATGAAGATTACGTTATATGACGGGGATGCTCTCTTCATAAATCTAGGTCTCTAGTACCTAGCTCTATCCTGGCGATCCCTCAGATGTCAACACAAAGAGGCAGCACTATGTTGTGAGGGATAGGCTATGGCCCTCTCACACCACAGCGCTGTGCTCGCAAAGTAACCCAACCCGAAGACAACTTAGGCTCCCACAGTACCTGTCGATGTCGTGCAGAGCTTAGCTAACACTGCACACATTGGAGACAACGACACAGTAACCTTACCCCTAGTCTAGCTTTAGATAACCAAGCAGAATCACTCAACACCTTGCAAGGGAGACATATACCGGTCTACAACCTTCCCGAGAGAGGACACATACGGAAAAGTCCGTCTCTCTAAACCTCAATAAAGCATAATACCTACTAAACCTAATACATGGAAATATCTGAGAGCTTCGCGTAAAATAAGGCTGGTCGACGGTGAACATCTATGCTGAAACCAGAAGGGATGTTGAGTTTAATAAAGATTAGAGAATGAGAAAGGAGAAGTCGAGAGAGAGAAATAGTATGCAAAGTAGCGAGTATGGGGGACAGAATTGCAAAGGATGTAGGCGATATGCGTGTCAGGCAAGCTCTGAGCTGGTAAAGAACACGAGGCAGCGACAGGAAGGGACTAGTTGACCACCCGGCCGCCAACGCCGTCAGCGCCCAAGCGAGCCGCGTCATAGCTCACCTCGCTGCCGGGTGTACTCCCTCACACTCTCTCGCTCGCCTCCCACACAAGCAACATTTATATTATAGCGAATATAAAATATAAGGCGCGGTCAGAGACCAAAACAAAGACCATTTCTAGACTGTCTGTGGCAACACGACACTAATGAAATAAAGCAGATCATTCTAGGACAACTGTAGCCTATCCCCCCATCCTGGCGAGCGCTAGCGAGCTGCAATGCCCCACGCAACCATTCTGCTAATGCCGGGAGGTGCCACCCCCGCCCCCCCCCCCCCCCCAAGATATGGGACACTCAACCATGAGCCCATATCTGAACAGGCAGAATGTCGCTAGAATCTGCCACTCCTAACCACTCTGCCACTCATGGAATGCAAGCTCAGTCTCCTCAAAAAAAAAAAAATACATCAACATTTTTATATAAAAAAATCTTATCACCCTTCCCAAATATAATACATTAATTCATAACATTGTGCTCCCAGAGCGAGCTTTAAGAAGCACAGACTACTGAGGGAATATCATCTGCACTCAGTACTCAGCTACAATATTATCTTAAAATTAATTATTAAAAAGAAAGAGTTTTTATTGAATTTTTCATATTTTATTTTAATGTTGTTTTTGGCGGCTACTATAGATGTAGCCTAATTTTCTTCTAATCAAAGCCAACAACTCCTGCCCTGCGACCCTACGCTGATGCTACTTACGCGAGCCAACAAGCACCAGCGCAAAAATACACCGCGAGCCAAGACAGGAGGCTATACCAACATACTGTGGTAGCCTACCCCGGATCCTCCACCCGCGACAAACAGTCCGCAATCACATTCTCACAACCGGCAATATGGCGAATGTCTAAGTTGTACTCTTGCAACATGAGCGACCATCTGGTCAGCCTCATATTCCGGTTGTGGAATTGATTGAGGAATTTAAGCGGGTGGTGGTCGGTATACACTACCACGACTGGCCCATATGCAGGAACATAGACCTCAAAGTGTCTGAGCGCTAACACGATTGCCAGCAGTTCCTTTTCAACAACCGAATAGTTTTTCTGTGCTGAATTAAATTTCTTTGAAAAGAAACTGACTGGATGCTCAAGACCTTCCTCGTCTGTCTGCAAAAGTACGGCACCAGCCCCTACTCCGCTGGCATCAGTCGCCAACTGAAATGGTCGTTCAAAGTCCGGGGCCCTGAGGATAGGGTGAGTGCATAAAAGGTGTTTAACTACTCGAAACGCCTGCTCACACTCAGGTGCCCAGCGGAACTTTTTATCTTTGGCTAGTAGATCTGTCAAAAGAGCTAACACAGTAGAATAGCCTCTTATAAAGCGGCGGTAATACCCGATCATACCCAAAAATCTCATGATCTTCCGCTTGGTGGTCGGCCTGGGGAACAAGTCGATAGCCTGTATCTTCTGTTGGGGTGGGCTCACCTGCCCTAACCCAACCACAAACCCCAAATACTGCACCGTGGCTTGCACAAAGTCACACTTGCCCAGATTAACCACCAAGCCTGCTTTACTAAGTTGACTAAATAAGGCTTCTATGTGCTCACAGTGACTTTGGAAATCGTTGTCATAAATGATCACGTCATCAAGGTAGACAGTACAGTTTGGGATGTCTGCTACGATGTCGTTCATTAAGCTCTGGAAAGTGGCCGGTGCATTTTTCAGACCATATGGCATCACGTTGCAACGGTAAGTACTGCCATCCACCACAAACCCGCACACCTCTTTAGCCCGCTCAGACAGTGGTACTTGCCAGTAGCCTTTGACGAGGTCTACCTTGGTCAAGTACCTTGCTTTCCCGATCTTATCCACACTGTCATCCACCCGGGGAAGAGGATATGCATTGGTGGGGGTCAACCCGTTCAACCGCCTAAAGTCAATGCAGAACCGAACTTTTCCATCAGGTTTGGGCTGCAGAGTGACAGGAGAAGTCCACCGTACTGCCCCCTTCTCGATCAAGCCTCTCGCCAGCATATACTCCAGCTCATCCCTGAGCGCTGGGAGTTTAATGGGTGGCACCCGATAAGGTATCGACTTGAAGGGGGGGTGCTCTCCTACATCGACATCATGCACCGCTTGAGTAGTGAGGCCTGGGTGCTCGGCAAATACAGTGAGGTATGAATCGAACAGGCGCTGCACTGCCACCTGCTGTTCCTCCGGCAGGTGCGCCAGAGCATCATGCGCACATTGGCTCGAATTCCCCGCCCACTGATCAGCCGAGACATGACAATCCCAGTTATCATCCACCTGATCATTGCTGCCCCCCTCTCCTTCTCCAGCATGACCGCAGCAGGTCAACACTGGGACAGCTAGTGACTCAGGTGGGCGCCTCACATACTCCTTCAACAAATTAATGTGGCATAGCTGGTTACGCTTCTTCCGGTCTGGAGTGGCAACGAGGTAATGTAGATCGGAGGTCTTTGACACCACCCGATAAGGCCCAGCGTACTTGGCAGCCAGAGGATGACCTGACAAAGGCAACAGGACCAACACCTCTTGACCTACCTGAAACTCCCGGAGTTTCGCCTTAGTATCGTACCTGTCCTTCATACGGGCCTGCGAACTCACCAAATTACGCCCGGCCAGCTCCAGACTTCTAAGCATTCTCTCTCTGCTCTCGAGGACGTATCTCAACATAGAACATGGCTTAGCGGTACCCTCCCAAATCTCCTTCACCATGTGGAGAGGGCCCCTCACCTGATGCCCGAAAACAAGCTCATTCGGACTGAAACCGAGACTCTCTCCAGGTACTTCTCTTGCCGCGAACAAAACATACGGCAGACCAAGGTCCCAATCCTTTCCGTTCTCTGCGCAGTAACATCGAAGCATTATTTTCAGCGTGGCGTGCCACCTCTCCAACACCCCTTGACTCTCCGGGTGATACGCAGAAGAGACGACAGTGCTGATGCCATGCTGAATCATAGTTTGTTTGAACAGATTAGATGTAAAATTAGAACCTTGGTCCGATTGCACCTCTTGCGGGTAACCATACCGCGAGCAATACCAGAGCAGGTTCCGGACAACAGTTTTCGCCGTGCCATTTCTCATTGGATATGCATCAGGATAACGAGTGGCCACATCCATGATAGTTAATAGAAATTTATTACCGGCACTAGTAGGGGGTAGGGGTCCGACCATATCAATGATGACCTTACTGAAGGGCGGTCCACTGACAGGAATTGGGTGCAACGGGGCTCCCGGAATTGTTTGGTTAGGTTTTCCAACCCTCTGGCACGTATGACACCTTGCTATCCAGGTTACCACCTGCCCCTTCAACCCCGGCCACCAAAACAATTTTTCTAAAGCCACCACCGTTTTTCTCACCCCTAGATGTCCTGCCAGTGGTATGTCATGCGCCAACCTCAGTAGGCTATCCCTGCACTCCCGTGGCACCACCAACTGGTCCACTACTCCGGACCCCTCTTGCCAACTACGTTTAGGGTCTTGAAAACGCCTATAGAGGATGCCTTCTAAATAAAAAACCTCTCCTGGCTGTGCATCGCCGTCCTCGTCGAGCTCTACAGCTCCATTAGCACACGTTTGGAGCTCAGGGTCCTCTAACTGCAACTGACGTATATCTGAGGGTGCCAAGCGATCTAACTGCTCCCGGAGCAATGCATGACCTTCCCCGATACTGGGCTGCTCCCTCTGTCTCTCTCGATGTACATAACGTTGCTGTCGTGGAGACTCGTCATGCCCAGCCTCGTCACTCTCGATGACAGGCCCAGGGGCTACTCCAGAATTAAGTAATGGTGCTAATACTGAATCACCCAGGAGAGCCGCCGAGTCAAAACTCTTAAAACCAACTCCAGCTTTAGCCTCCTCCTGTTGATCGTTCCTCCGCTGGTCTGAAGACGGAGGACTAGGCTGTGACACTTTAGCTGCCCGAGCTCGGGTAACAACACACGCCATGGGTTGTGTCTGGCACCGCTCGACCCACTCTTGCTCTTCCCTACTCACGTCGGCCGGCCTCTCGGCAACGACTAAGGGTAGAACCTCAGAAGCGGGCATTGCAAAGTCGTTGCCGAGAAGAAGGTCGACGCCCTCCACTGGCAGTTTCTCCACAATCCCGACATCCAATTCACGTGCCACACCATCCACCTCCAACTCCAACCGCACCAGCGGGTATGACCGAGTTGCATTAATACCCTGCACCACTACCACCCGAGCCACGTTTATAGGGTAGCCAGTCAAGTTTTTCATTAGAGTCTGGGAAGCACCTGTATCACGCAAGACCTCTACTCCATACTTGCGCCCCGCCCACATCACGCAACCCCGCCCTCTATGGTCGCAAAAAACATCCTGAGCAGGGTTCGAGCCTCCCAGGTGCTTCTGCATTGGCTGTGCCTCAGCCTCTGACGAACTGCCCCGGGCAAACTCAGACGACTTCGGAGACACACCAATGTTGCAGGCCAAAGACACAGCTGCTGTAGGTGGTTTGCTAGGACAGACTCTTGCAAAGTGCCCCTTTTTATGACAATGATAACACTCCAACTCCCCTTTGGGCTTCCCTTGGTACTGGGAAGGGCCCGGCCCCTTCTTAAACGGGACGGTGCTAGTCTTGTGGTCAGTCTTGGTATCATGGCTCTTGTACTTGTTTGCATAAGGTATATCACTAACTCGGGGGGGTGGGGCGTCACGCCCCTTGTTACCTGCCTCACTACGCTGGGCAGACCCGCACCCACGAATTAGTGATAGCCGGAGGTCAGCCATCTCAGCTGCCTCCTGTAGAGTTTTTGGTTGCTTTTCTTTCAGGTTTAACGTCAGGTCGCCGCCCGTGCATTTGAAAAACTGCTCTAACAGCACCAACTGTTTAATGTCGTCAAACGTAGTAGCTTTCTCCGACCTCAGCCAATTCCCAAAAGCATCGGACAGCTCCCGGGCATGCTCCAAAAAGGTGCTCTCCCGACCCTTGGTAACACCCCGGAACTTCAACCTGTACGTCTCTGGTTGTAGTTCGTATGCTCTCAGGACAGCCTCCTTGAGTTCCTCATAGATAATACAAGACTCTATAGGCAATGCATCATAAGCCTCGAGTCCCTTGCCCACAAGTCTAGAGGAAACAAGGGCTGCCCACTTCTCCCCAGGCCACTGGTGTTCCTGGCACTTCTTCTCGAATCTCATAAAAAATTTGGTGACACCCGACTCATCAAATACAGGGACTAGCTTCAACAGGTGCGACAAAGACTGATCATGCCCACGATTCCCACCACCGAGACGTTGCCCTGTCGTTTCCACCCGAGTCTTCTCAAGATCGATATCTGCACGGTACCTGGTAGACTCAGCCTCCGACTGGGCTTTTATTCTCGCGAGTTGTTTGTTTAGCCTTAGCGAGTTCGAGATCAGCCTGTCGCTTAGCCATCTCAAACTGCCGCTGCTGGTTAGCCATCTCAAGCTGGAAGAGCATATCTGTAGTGAAACCTTGAGGAGGAGGTGCAACTATTGGAGGCCCACCCAGCGATCCTAAACCACGCTGCCAGCGGCTATCGGCCTGCGGGAACGTACTAAACTCCGGCATCCTAGAGGTCCCGATGGGAGTAGAGTGGAGGGGGGGCTCGAGCAGAAGTCCCCGAGCACCCTCTCCACCCTGGATCTCACTAGCCGCCCCCAGTACGCAAGCACTCAAATCGTTCTTCTTGATGCCATGAGCCACCTTAAGCCCCATGAGGGGAGCCAAACACTGTACACCATACTTGCTAATTCCCTCTAGTCGATCAGCTGTTATAGGCACCTCCAAAAACTTCTTTGCGGCCTCCTCACTAGTTACTAACCCCCCTGGCATCTGCCCATCAGAGCCTGCATCATTCCCTGAACTCTCAGTATGATCTGATTCGTCTCCCATTGTGTCCACCAAAAATTCTCACGTTTATAAAAAAAAAAAAAAAGTACCCAAGCTCCTATGTAGCACTATTCACTTGCCAAAAATGTCTGAAGACTCTCAAGTGCTATACTACTTTGCCAAATTTTGTTTAACGTGCCCACTATATTCCTCAATAAAACAAATGACCACAACAATCCTGCAATTATCTCTTAGTTCACAAGATCCTGGCAAGGTCGCCATTTGTTACGATCCAGGTTCTCAAAGACACAGGGCTCTTCAACATTGGACTAGATAATGGCAAAAAGCAACAACGGTAACACTAGATCCAACCCCTGCCTTAAACACTGGAAAACAAAACACCATTACCGCCCTGAGTCGTGCCTGGACAACGAGGTATCCTATGACTCGGTAACTGGTGCACGCACACTAGGCTGACGCTCAATGAAACAGCCTATTCTCAAACAGTAAAAGATTACTCGATTATGTTACACAAAGAAAAGATAGTTAACGTGATTAATTAACGTTACGGTAGATACTCAAATAACTGGCACTCCTGTATTAAAGAAAGTGCAATGCTAGTCCTGCAACATCAACTGGAAACTTCTGAAATAAGTCTGATGCTGGGAAGATGTTCATAAAGAATCTTGAACAATTATAATGCAGAATACGGGTCACAATAAATGCTAGGACATATAGTAGTCATAGGCAGGCGAATAATAAAGACTGCGCAAAGGTAGTAATGCTCGACAACTAAAGAAATGCTTCGTGACACAACGCAACAGCCTACTCGGGTTGTGCAACTCACAACAACCTCGGCTCAAAAGTGCAGTGAATAATAATGTTGCATACATATAATTATTATGTTCCTTCCAACAACCAACTATACTCCTAAAATCGATTAATGAAATTTACAAACACATGTGGCAGTCCGTGGATTCGAATCCAGGATGCTCACACCGAAAATCAACATAATGGGGCTTATCTCTAACTCAGTTAATAAAGTCTAGCTGGGGTATCAAGGCAGGGCAACAATGGGCGAGCATGCGGCTCGTAGCCTAACGTTGTCCGAGGGTGGTATAATGAAGATTACGTTATATGACGGGGAAGCTATCTTGATAAATCTAGGTCTCTAGTACCTAGCTCTATCCTGGTGATCCCTCAGAAGTCAACACAAAGAGGCAGCACTATGTTGTGAGGGATAGGCTATGGCCCTCTCACACCACAGCGCTGTGCTCGCAAAGTAACCCAACCCGAAGACAACTTAGGCTCCCACAGTACCTGTCGATGTCGTGCAGAGCTTAGCTAACACTGCACACATCGGAGACAACGACACAGTAACCTTACCCCTAGTCTAGCTTTAGATAACCAAGCAGAATCACTCAACACCTTGCAAGGGAGACATATACCGGTCTACAGCCTTCCCGAGAGAGGACACATACGGAAAAGTCCGTCTCTCTAAACCTCAATAAAGCATAATACCTACTTAACCTAATACATGGAAATATCTGAGAGCTTCGCGTACAATACGACTGGTCGACGGTGAACGTCTATGCTGAATCCAGAAGGGATGTTGTGTTTAATAAAGATTAGAGAATAAGAAAGGAGAAGTCGAGAGAGAGAAATAGTATGCAAAGTAGCGAGTATGGGGGACAGAATTGCTAAGGATGTAGGCGATACGTGTGTCAGGCAAGCTCTGAGCTGGTAAAGAACACGAGGCAGCGACGGGAAGGGACTAGTTGACCACCCGGCCGCCAACGCCGTCAGCGCCCAAGCGAGCCGCGTCATAGCTCACCTCGCTGCCGGGTGTACTCCCTCACACTCTCTCGCTCGCCTCCCACACAAGCAACATTTATATTATAGCGAATATAAAATATAAGGCGCGGTCAGAGACCAAAACAAAGACCATTTCTAGACTGTCTGTGGCAACACGACACTAATGAAATAAAGCAGATCATTCTAGGACAACTGTAGCCTATCCCCCCATCCTGGCGAGCGCTAGCGAGCTGCAATGCCCCACGCAACCATTCTGCTAACGCCGGGAGGCATCACAGTTACAACCAGAGACATATAGGTTGAAGTTTCGGGGTGTTACGAAGGGTCGTGAGTGCACTTTCCTAGAACATGCCCGAGAACTGTCTGATGCATTGAGAAATTGGCTGAGGTCAGAGAAGGTGACGAAGTTCGAATAGATTGAGCAGTTAGTCCTTCTAGAGCAATTTTTTAAATGCACAGGCGGCGACCTGACTTTGAACCTCAAAGAGAAACGTCCTAAAACTCTACAAGAGGCAGCTGAGATGGCTGACCTGAGATTATCACTGATTCGTGGGTGCGGGTCTGTACAACGGACCGATGCAGTTAACAAGGGGCGCAACACTCCACCCCCCCGAGTCAGTGATGCAACATTTAATAACAAAAGCAGGAGCAATGATACCAATTTTGACCACAAACCGAAAACCGTCCTGTTTAAGAAAGGTCAGGGCCCTTCCCCACCTCAGGGGAAGTCCAAAGGTGAAGTAGAGTGTTTTAAGTGTCATAAAAAGGGGCATTTTGCACGTTCCTGCCCTAGTAACCAATCTACAGCAGTCGTGTCTTTGGCTAGCAACATTGGGGTGTCTCTGAGGTCTTCTGCATTTACCCGGGGTGATATGTCAGATGCGGGGGCACAGCCATTGAAGGAGTGTCCGGAAGGCTCGAAACCTGTCCGCGATGCTTTTTGCGACCATAGAGGGTGTGGCTGCATGAGTTGGGCTGGTTGCAAGCATGGGTTGGAGTTGTTGCGTGATACAGGTGCATCCCAGACTCTGATGAAAAACTTTACAGGCCAACCTATAAACGCGGCACGGGTAGTTGTGGTGCAGGGTATTAATGCTACACGGTCATACCCGTTGGTTCGAGTAGAGCTGGAGGTTGATGGTGTGACACGAGAGATCGATGTTGGAATCGTGGAGAAACTGCCAGTAGAAGGCTTTGACCTTCTTCTTGGCAACGACTTTGCGGTGCCTACTTCTGAGGTTCCACCCTTAGTCGTTGCCGAGAGGGCGGCCGACGTGAGTAGGGAGGGGCAGGAGTTGGTCGAGAGGTGTCAACTACAGCAGATGGCGTGTGTTGTCACCCGATCTCGTGCATCTAAGGTGTCACAGCCTATTCCTCAGTCTCCTGACCAGCGGAGGAACGGTCGGAAGGAGAAAGCTAAAGTTGGGAAAAGTTTTGAGAGTTTTGATCCAGCGGCTCTTCTTGGCGACTCAGTATTAGCACCAATGTTAAGGTCTGGAGTGGCACCAGAACCTGTCACACTTGGTGAAGAGGTGGGGCATGAGAAAACTCCGAGACAGCACCGTTACTCAACGTAAGCAAGATAGGATAGAACAGCCCAGTATCGGGGGAGGCCATAAGTTGCTCCGGGAGCATCTAGACAAATTGGCTCCTTCGGATATCTGTCGGCTGCAGCTAGGTGATCCTGAGCTTCAGAAGTGTAGTAACGGTGCGGTGGAACTTGAGGAGGACGGGGATTCAATGCCGGGGGACTTCTTTCGTGTGGAGGGTATTTTGTACAGGCGTTTTCTAGATCCCAGACGGAGTTCGGAGGGTGGGTCGAGAGTGGTTGACCAGTTGGTAGTGCCTAGTGTGTGCCGTGATAGCCTACTGAGGTTGGCGCATGATGTACCGTTGGCAGGGCATTTGGGTGTACGTAAGACGGTAGCAGCCTTGGCGAAATTGTTTTGGTGGCCAGGTATGAAGGCACATGTGGAGTCATGGGTGGCAATGTGCAGTACCTGCCAGACAGTAGGTAAACCAAACCAATGTATTCCCAAGGCTCCGTTACATCCTATTCCTGCAATCGGGCCACCATTCAGTAAGGTTATAATCAACATGGTTGGCCCTCTACCCCCTACTAGTGCAGGCAACAAGTACCTCCTCACAATCATGGATGTTGCCACTCGTTATCCGGATGCATACCCCATGCGAAATGGTGCTGCTAAGACTGTTGTTCGTAACTTGCTATTGTACTATTCTAGGTACGGGTACCCGCAGGAATTGCAGTCAGACCAAGGGTCCAATTTTACTTCTAACCTTTTCAAACAAACCATGCAGCAGCACGGTATCAGTACAGTTGTCTCTTCAGCCTATCACCCAGAGAGCCATGGGGTGATGGAGAGGTGGCACTCGACTCTGAAAAGCATGCTGCGTTGTTACTGTGTTGAAAATGGCAAGGATTGGGATCTTGGGTTGCCCTATGTTTTATTCGCTGCTCGGGAGGTACCTGGTGAAAGCCTCGGGTTCAGTCCCAATGAGTTAGTCTTAGGACATCAGGTCAGAGTCCCCCTCAACATGGTTAGAGAAATCTGGGAGGGCACAGCAAAACCATGTTCCATGTTAAAGTACATCCTCGAGAGCAGAGAGAGAATGCTGAGAAGCCTAGAGTTGGCATGTAGGAATTTGGTAGGGTCGCAAGCACTGATGAAGGACAGGTACGATGAGAAGACAAAACTCCGGGAGTTTAAGGTGGGGCAGGAGGTGTTGATTTTGTTACCTCGGCCAGGTCATCCATTGTCTGCTAAGTACGCTGGTCCTTATAAGGTGGTAAAGAAGATCTCTGACCTAGACTATCTTGTGGCTACTCCAGATAGGTGTAAAAAGAATCAGCTGTGCCATGTGAATCTGGTGAAAGAGTTTGTGAGGCGCCCCCCTGAGCCTCTCGCTGTCCGTATGTTGACCTGCAGCGGTCATAGTGGAGAAGGAGTGAGGGACAGTGAAGCCCAGGTGGAAGATAACTGGGAGTGTCATGTCTCTGCTGACCAGTGGGCGGGGAACTCCAGACAGGTGGCTGACGATGCTCTAGTGCACCTGCCTGAGCAACAGCGTGTAGCCGTGCAGCGCCTGTTTGCTTCATACCCCACTGTGTTTGCAGAGCATCCAGGCCTCACAACTCGAGTAGTGCATGACGTGGACGTGGGAGATCACCCCCCCTTTAAATCAGTACCCTACAGAATTCCACCCATTAAACTCCCAGCCCTCAGAGCGGAGTTAGAGTATATGTTAGAACGGGGGTTGATTGAGAAGGGGGCAGTTAGGTGGACATCTCCTGTCACTCTGCAGCCCAAGCCTGACGGGAAGGTTCGCTTCTGCATTGACGTTCGGAGATTGAACGGGTTGACTCCCACCAATGCTTATCACCTTCCCCGTGTTGACGATAGTGTGGACAAGATTGGCAAGGCACATTTTCTAACTAAGGTAGACCTCATGAAAGGCTACTGGCAGGTGCCCTTGTCTGAGCGGGCGAAGGGGGTATGCGGGTTTGTGGTTGATGGGAACACCTACCGTTGCAATGTGATGCCGTATGGCCTTAACAAATTAATGCCCCAGCAACCTTCCAGAGTCCTATGAACGAGTTAGTAGCTGACATTCCTAACTGCACTGTCTACCTAGATGACGTTATAATCTACGATGACAACTTTGAGAGTCACTGTGAGCATATAGAAGCCTTGTTTCGAAAGCTCAGTGAGGCCAGCTTGGTGGTCAATCTGGGCAAGAGTGACTTTGTCCGGGCAACTGTACAGTATCTTGGGTTTGTGGTCGGGTTAGGCCAGGTGTGCCCCCCCCAAAACAAGATGCAGGCTATTAATCAGTTCCCCAGGCCGTCCACCAAGCGGCAGATCATGAGATTTTTGGGCATGATCGGTTACTATCGCCGTTTCATTCAGGGTTATTCTACTGTGTTAGCTCCTCTGACAGATTTACTAGCAAAAGACAAAAAGTTCAAGTGGGCACCTGAGTGTGAAAGGGCTTTTTCGCTGGTCAAGCACCTACTATGCACTCACCCAATCCTCAGGGCCCCTGACTTTGAAAGACCATTCCAGCTGGCAACAGATGCCAGCGGTGTAGGGGCTGGTGCCGTCTTAATGCAAACAGACGAGGAAGGTTTGGAGCATCCAGTCAGTTTCCTTTCCAAGAAGTTTAATTCAGCTCAGAAAAACTACTCTGTGGTGGAGAAAGAACTGCTGGCAATAGTGTTGGCGCTCAGGCACTTTGAAGTATATGTACCTGCCTACGGGCCAGTCATGGTGATTTACACCGACCACCACCCTCTTAAATTTCTGAACCAATTCCACAACCGGAATATGAGGCTGACACGTTGGTCACTCATGTTGCAAGAATACAATCTAGACATTCGCCATATTGCCGGTTTTGAGAATGTGATTGCAGACTGTTTGTCGAGGGTGGAGGATCCGGCGTAGATCACCACAGGTCTGTGGGTTTGAGTGGAGAAAAATCAGGCTTGCCCCTGTAGAGCAGCCGTCAAAAACAACATTAAAATTAAATACAAAAAATCACATAAAAACTCTTTCTTTTTTATAGTTAATTGTAATTTGCCAATGTTATAGCTAAAGTCCTAAAGTGAACCTGTCTTTCACTTAGTAGGCTGGGCTCTGTGAAGCTCGCTCAGGGAGCATAGCAGGCTAAAATTATACTATTGTGTTTGGGAGGGGTTATAAGATATTCTTTATGCTAATATGTTGTTTTATGTAAGAATTGAGCTTTGCATTTCATTTCTGGTGGAGTGGCTATGTGTGACGGGTCTTGTCGGCATTCTGCCTTGTCAGATATGGTGCTCTTCTAATGTTGAGCGTCCTATATCTTGGGCGGGGTGTGACGTCTACCAGCGCGGGCAGAATCGCCTCTCGTTAGCCACTAGCGCTCGCCAGGGACATCGAAATGGGCTACAGTTATCCGAGAATGTTGTTCTTTCTTTCCCTGTAATCGCATTGTCACAGACAGTCCAGTGGTGGTCCCGTCTGTGACAACGGGTTGTATTTTATATCAATAGTAGTGATGATAGTACCAGCATGGGAATGAGAGAGACTTTCAGAGCGAGATGGTAGTGAGTGTCTGTAGGTGCGGGCGCTGTGTCACGTGACACCTGCTCTCTTGTGACGTCTCGGCTCGTGATTGGCCGACCATCGCGCCCTTGTGGGCTCCTGTGTAACTTGCCTCCTGCATGAGGGTCCACAGGAGCTGTTCTCCTCAGGACAGGCTTGGCGCGCATGCTTCTAACATCCCTTTGCATACTCTCTCCCGATCACCCCCTTTACCACTGTCTCTCTCTCTGACCTTCTTCTTTTCCATTGCTTCTCACCTTTATTCAATTACTTGTCCCCTTGGGTTCTGCATACGGTTTCCATAGCTGGCCCATTGTATTGTATGCGCCGTCCTCTGAGATATTTACATGTACTTAGAATAGGTTTTGAGGGTTCTTAGTTAGTAGAGGTTGGGAACTTAGTGTGTCTCCATTATTGATTTAGTGTTTCTGCTCTTTTATTTAATGCTAGACTGGGATAAGGTAACTGTAGTCGTTGTTCCCGATGTGTGTATGGTTTGCTTATACCTACACGACTTTGACCGGTCCTGTGGTAGCCAGTGTTGTCTTTTCGCTTGCGTCCTTTACGAGTGCATCATTGTGTTGACTGAGGGTTTTGGCCTGTTCCAGTTCCACACTTTGCTGCCTCTTTGCTTGTCTTTAGAGGGTCGCCAGGATAGAACCAGATACTTGTGATCTGGATCTATCAAGAGAGCACCCTAGTCAATTAACGTAACTTAAAGGATGCAGTCTTAAGGACATCGCTAGGCTACGAGCCTGTCTTGCTCAACCACAGTTCCTTACCTAGAGTATTCCAGCTAGACATTATTAATCGAGTAGACACTTATTAGTATTTAATATAAGCTCTTTGATATGTGCGCATTATTTTTCACAGCATTTATTAGTCTAGGATGTTGTTGAGTTGCACAACCATATCAGACTGTTTCGTTGATGAGGAAGTACTTCTTTTAGCGTCTGTTATCAGGCTATAACAGTGTGGGTTAGCCTGAAGTAGAGTACATTTATGCCCAGTTAAGGATTACCCCGTTATCGCAGATTAACTCTGGAGGGTATAGGTGTTTTTGTTCGCCGGCATATAAGTTCGAGGGTTTGGATCTAGCATACCGTTGTTGCATAGTGCCCTATTACTAGTCCAATCATTAAGTGTCCTTGTTTTATTCGTAGCCCCGGTCGTAACACATGCTACCTCGCCCAGCTGTGGTGGTGCGGGAGGTTTGAAGAGGCGCCCAGCACCAGCTGATGACTGAGCCCCATCCCCTTAGGACCCTCAAATGACCGAGGTGAGTGGGTTTTTTTTTCCTTCATTCCTCAGTTATTTAAGCTGTTTTAGGGAAAACATTTGTTTTCGATTTTTGCCCGGTCCTGTAATATACATTTATTATATAGTATCTGGTGCCCAGTGGGTTTCGGGAAATTTATAATAAATTGGGTGTTTATTTATATATTTTCAGTTTCCTCCCTCGACCACCACGATAGTCAAAGGCCGGTTCCTCCAAAGTTGCAGGCATGTTATTGCTCACTAGATAAATAGCAACACCAAATTGGCACGGAAGATCTTAAAATCGCCAAACTAATAGGGCGAATATCTTAACCCATTCCGTACCGGTGACGTCTTTTTCATTATATTCCGGCATCTGTTAAACGATTTTAATATGTTTAAAAAGGTCCTACAGCAATTAACAGGTTTTGAACTATCTCTATTAACCCAAGGAGCGGAAAACTTAGGTTGTGAAAACTGACCAGGAAGCGTAACTTCTACCCTTCGATTCTGACAGAATTCGTAATATTTACCATCAAAAACATTATTTCTTCTCCATGTGGAGTTATTTTACTTATATGATGAACATATGAACATTGAAGAGCAACAATAAAAGTGGGGTGGTGAAAAACTTATATTTTTGCCGCCTGGTCGTATTCAGGGTCCGCCGGCCGAGAGACATACATCCTCCCTTTACAACGTCTCGCATGCAACTGAGCCCCCCGAGAGAGATGTCCCACTGCTATAGGGTCTCTATATGACTCGTTGCTGCCTCCGAGCCCGCCTGAGAATAATAGGCGTGGAAAATAACCAATGAATTAGGGAAATAAGAGGAAAAATAGACAATAATTGAGGAGGGAGGAAGAGGGGAAGGGGGTTCACATGTGGATGAGTTTCAGGAGATACTAGAGGGGAATTATCTTGCCTACTCACATATTCCTTTGCTTAGAGAGCCCCAGGGGCGTTTTGGAAGTTTTTTTTATCATGGTCTTGCTTCCATTAGGCCTATCGTGTACGCTATACAGATACTTCTGTGAGGCTAATCACGCTTGCTAGGTTAACCCTTTTTACTACAATAGATCCTTCATAAGCTGCACAAAATTGTCTAAATATAGCTAGAATAAACTAACAAAGATGTCGCTGGTACAGAAGGGCTGAAGATCTAAAACTAATAGAGCTAAACATGAAAGATTAGGTGTCCAACCTCGCCCCCCCTCCCACACACTCACACACACTAAATATGATCTGTAATTGTAGGCTAACCATCATCAGGAGTAAAATATACTATAAGCATGTTCATGTACAATTGTAGATAGATGAAGCAGTTACATGTTCTGTGGAGGCTTAGCTTAATATACTGTAATGCTTCTATAAATATTTATTTATGGTGTATGTATTCTTGTGTATGTGTGTGTGTGTGTGAGTGTCTGTGTGTGACTGTACACATGAATCAGCTACATGTGTTGTGGATGTGTGGCTCAATATAATTCAATATAGTTCAAAGATGAAAGGAAATGGCACTTCAGTTGTTAGAAGTGGGTAAATACCAAACTCGCTTCAAATAAATTTATACATTTTTGGGTAGAAAAATATCCCGCCCAAACTGGTTCCTCTTGAATTGCAGGCGCGCCATCGCTCGCCAGGAAACAAAGATACCTTAATGACAGAAAAAGTCTTGAAATTTACAAAGATATGAGACGAAAGTTATTACAATTGTCAAATTAATGAAGTGAATATGTTATAATCTCAAAACTAATGGGGCTACGCTTGAGGGAAAATGGGGTAAAACAAAAATACACCCCCTTCACCCCTTCAATACCGAGCGTGACTTTTTATATTATTTGAAACATTTTTTAGAGGCTTATATATAGCCAAGGAAGGAGCTGTGGTAATTAAAAGGGTCCCTAGAGATATTTTGAAACCTTTTAATTGCTTCATGCCCTTCTTAAGCTAAATAAAACCGTCTAATAATTGTGACGCTTCTGCATAGTAGCCACGTGCGGGCATGCGTGCGCGTCGGCTGCCCAGCCGTTTAGAAACCGGCTGGCGGCTTTTCCTTAGTATATATCCTACGACAATGTAACTAATGTCTGAGATATTCTTATGTTGTTTCACAGCTTGTAGCTGCCCTTATTCTTAACCAACGTATCTTAGTATATTTTATTCTCGATAGTTGATTGTTTCATTATAATATATAAGATGTAAGTCTAGTGAGAGTGGGAGGAGACGAGCGGGAGAGAGAGACCGGCTGGGGGACGTTGCTTCGCGCGGAGAGTCCAGCTTGGGACGAGCCTGATGTTACCACATACATTTGTTTGCAACGTTAGGCTTAGTTTCGACTCACGCACGGGGTAGACGATTTTTACCCGGCAACTGTATTGAGTGTTGCCAAGCATGGGATGTATTCTGCATGCCTAGGGCGGGGTCCAGACAGATTCAAGACTCAGAGCTCACCTCACTGTCGTACCCTTCGGACCCCCTTGATATCTATCCCTCTCAACCCCACTTAGAAACTTTCTCTCTTACTTTGTATACCTTCCTTCCACTACTTCACCAATCTATTTAATTATCCCATCCCCTTGATAGACCTTATATCTATAATTGTATTAACGACGAGCTCTCAGATAACTAGATAGGATTTTGGGCCTTATGCAGAGATGTAATTGTTAATGAGACCTAGGAAGCTTTTTTATTGTCTCATATTTGGTGGTTTCATGCTTGCTAGTGTGTTCTTGTGTCAGGTTAGCAGGGGCTAGACCGGAGGGGAGGCTTTTTGCGATCCTTTAAGTAAAGTCTGCTGGTGCGAGTCCTGTGGACCCGCACGACTTTACTAGGATACCCGTGGGAGTCTGGGGGCATTTTCTTGTCTGTGTCCCTGTGTGTCTAGTGTTGTGTTGTGTGAGGGCCCTTGCCTAGTCCACTCAGCACTGCGCTAGCACGTCTTGCTTTTGTTTTAGGGTCGCCAGGAGAGAGTCAGATACTTGCGATCTGAGTCTCTCAAGAGAGCACCCTTTCAATTAGAGTAATTTGGCGCACAGACCTGGGAACGTCCCTAGGCTAGAGCAGGTGGCTCAGCCCGGGTATCCGAAGCCTATATCCTTCCGGCTAGACCTCTGCCACCTGGCAGATTAACAGCTAGGGGTTTATCATCTCTGTATGCTTGTTATTGTGCCACAGTTTACCGTTTTTGTGAGCATTGTGAGTCAGGGTGTGGCTTAGAGACTCTGTCCGAGCAGGCTTGCCTGACTAAGAGTGAGAAGCACACCTGTATGTGGTTATGTTGCGAGTTGCTGCCTTTATTTAATTATACCTATGCCATTATACACTGTAGGTCCTATCACTAGTATTTATTCCTGCTTATGAGTTGAGAGTTCTCTAAATCCGTAACGTACTTTCTTTGCTAAGCATCAGATCCTACAGTAGCCGCATGCAGTTTAGAAACCCGCATCTTGTCTACCGGTACGATGTTTTGAGGACTGTTTGCTTTCAGCTTCTTTCACGCAGGGGTGATTAGTTGTATTAATTAACGTAACGTTAAATGTACTTTCTTCTAGTTTGTTATTAAATTGTTTCTGCAATTTAATTCCGTTATCTATCTTTTCCTTGAAGCTTTAAGTCAACTTAATTGTGTGATCTTTTATATAGCCTGCTTGACTATCAGCAGTCTATAGTGCATGCACCCTGTAACCGAGTCATAGGATACCTTGTTGTCCAGGCAGGACTCTTGACGGTTTAGGGTGGTTTGTTGCCTGGGTTTATAGATAAGGGTTGGATCTAGCGTTTTCCGTTTTTGCTTGTTGCCGCATACCTAGTCCAATAGAAAGAGCCCAGTGTTTATATATCCCAGGACGTAACATAATAATCAGAACATAATGGAGAAGACGAATCGGTTATGAAGGGGTTAACGGTTATACTGTATCGGGGCACAGAGCGCCCCTGTATTGAGTATTGTTTGCAGGTGTGGGGAGCCTCCTCCCATACTGCATTTCTCGAACGAGTAGGATCAAAAACATTTCGCCTCATCAACTCACTTCCTCTTACTAGTTCCCTACATGTTTTTCTACACGCCGCAATGTTGCATCTCTTTCACTCTTCTATCACTATTACAACAATCAGTTTTCTTCAGAGTTCTCTCAGTGCATGCCCTTGCAGCGAGTGCGAGGCAACCACCTATTAACACAGTCCCACTCCTATTCTGTCCAGCTCTCCAACCCAAGAATTAGCAAACTTTCTCAGTCTTTCTTCTACTTAACAAGTGAACTCTGGAACGCTCTCATTCAATCAATCTTTCCGTCATCCTATGATTTAAACTGCTTCAAACTTTGTTTGTCCAGGCATTTTGACTCCAACGTCCCTTGAATTTGGCTCTGTCACTCTTTTGAACTTGGGGGAGACACTCGTTACAGGCAACCTGTCTTTTTTCTCATTCATACACATTAATAACAAATAATAATAACAAGCCTCGGTCTAGTAAAACTGAAGCCAGATCTGACTGTCACATGTGTCTGCTTCACCTGTCGTCAACTGTGTGTCACATGTGTCTGCTTCACCTGTCGTCAACTGTCTGTCACATGTGTCTGCTTCACCTGTCGTCAACTGTGTCATACTTGTTCTTTTCCTTTCCTTCGGGAGACATAATCATAATATTCATTCATCTTAGTGATGTATAGTAACTTATAAAATTTCGAGAACCCTTTATGTTTTTCTTTTGCAATGGTAACGCGTTGGATTGTTGTTTGGAAGAAATTAACTTTTCACTAACTATATTATATAATGTTGTAGTTGATGTATAGACAAATATATTATATAATGTTGTAGTTGATGTATAGACAAATATATTATATAATGTTGTAGTTGATGTATAGACAAATATAATGGTGTAGTTGATGTATAGACAAATATATTATATAATGTTGTAGTTGATGTATAGACAAATATATTATATAATGTTGTAGTTGATGTATAGATAAATATAATGTTGTAGTTGATGTAGACAATATTATATAATGTTGTAGTTGATGTATAGACAAATATATTATATAATGTTGTAGTTGATGTATAGACAAATATATTATATAATGTTGTAGTTGATGTATAGACAAATATATTATATAATGTAGTTGATGTATAGACAAATATATTATATAATGTAGTTGATGTATAGACAAATATATTATATAATGTAGTTGATGTATAGACAAATATATTATATAATGTTGTAGTTGATGTATAGACAAATATATTATATAATGTTGTAGTTGATGTATAGACAAATATAATGTTGTAATTGATGTATAGACAAATATATTATATAATGTTGTAGTTGATAGTATAGACAAATATATTATATAATGTTGTAGTTGATGTATAGACAAATATAATGTTGTAGTTGATGTATAGACAAATATAATGTTGTAGTTGATGTATAGACAAATATATTATATAATGTTGTAGTTGATGTATAGACAAATATAATGTTGTAGTTGATGTATAGACAGATATAATGTTGTAGTTGATGTATAGACAAATATAATGTTGTAGTTGATGTATAGACACATATAATGTTGTAGTTGATGTATAGACAAATATAATGTTGTAGTTGATGTATAGACAGATATAATGTTGTAGTTGATGTATACACAAATATATTCATACATTATTTCCAGAGATATGCTTCCATATTTAGACAAAGGTAAGGTCCACACATTTTAATAAGTGACTGTAGACTACTTGAAATAATAATACAAAACAAAAATGTATCAACAACAAAATATCCATTAAATGCATGTAGAAAGAAACTAGATCGATAATTTGATTAGGAAAACATGGTATGTGTGTAAATATAAACTACTATATTAATGTATTCATATATTTCAATAACAAAACATGGTATGTGTGTAAATATAAACTACTATATTAATGTATTCATATATTTCAATAACAAAACATGGTATGTGTGTAAATATAAACTACTATATTAATGTATTCATATATTTCAATAACAAAACATGGTATGTGTGTAAATATAAACTACTATATTAATGTATCATATTTTAGCAACAACATGGTATGTGTGTAAATATAAACTACTATATTAATGTATTCATATATTTCAATAACAAAACATGGTATGTGTGTAAATATAAACTACTATATTAATGTATTCATATATTTCAGCAACAAAACATGGTATGTGTGTAAATATAAACTACTATATTAATGTATTCATATATTTCAGCAACAAAACATGGTATGTGTGTAAATATAAACTACTATATTAATGTATTCATATATTTCAATAACAAAACATGGTATGTGTGTAAATATAAACTACTATATTAATGTATTCATATATTTCAATAACAAAACATGGTATGTGTGTAAATATAAACTACTATATTAATGTATTCATATATTTCAACAAAACATGGTATGTGTGTAAATATAAACTACTATATTAATGTATTCATATATTTCAATAACAAAACATGGTATGTGTGTAAATATAAACTACTATATTAATGTATTCATATATTTCAGCAACAAAACATGGTATGTGTGTAAATATAAACTACTATATTAATGTATTCATATATTTCAGCAACAAAATATGCCTAGAAGGAACTGGATTCCTTGAATTTCAAAAGAAACCGAGTACAAATCTAGAAAGAGTTATTTCGAAAAAGCGTGCAATTGTAGAAGTGGAAACAAAATAGAGTATTTGTTTTATTCCAGGCAGAGAGAGGTAGTGTGACGGATGGAGTGTGAGGGTGACACAGCTCAGGGGAAACGAGTGAGAGAGAGAGAGAGAGAGAGAGAGACTAGGAGGTAGACAGATCACCGTGGCAAATATTGAGGGAGCGGGAAGGTGGAATAATAATAATAATAATAATAATAATTCTTTATTCCAGACACATAAGATAGATACAGTATAAATACAGTACGACCTAATGGTCCATATCACATACACTTCTCGTCAGAGCACAGATAATAATTATACACAAAGATATATTAATAAAGACACAATAAAATAAAAAATACAGTAGGCCTATTTACAGAATAGAGCACATATCACATTTTGTCACAATATAACACAGATAGGCTAACTAAGGCTATTGCTCAATGTTGGTTAACACCTATTGCACAGATCATTGCTCATAGTTCAATTAGACCTATATTACATTACAGTACATACTATGTGTGCAGCAGCTTCTGCCAGTGAGATATAATACGGGATTCATAGATATGATCACTAGACCAAAGAGCTACAATCAGCGTGTTACTGGAGGATTGCAGTCGCTGCGAAAAGCTGTACACCAGTCTCCTGATGACAGCCCGACAGCACTGCACATCCAACAGTGTGCACACCATACTAGTGCTTTCATATTTAGAGAGACCAATGAACATCTTGAGTATATTATGATAGGATGTACACAGACCATTTATGGTGGCTCTCTTATACTTCCACCACAAATGGGCCGTGTACATAGAGGAACAATATGTCCGGAACAAAGTGACTTTAGTTTCCCAATTACACATGTGGAATTTTCTCAAGATGGTGTTACCACGTAAATATAGCTGTCTGCGCTGACGGCCGATATCTGCATCATCTGAGCAATCGTTTGAGATAATGTGTCCCAGGTATTTTATTTTGTTTACTTCTTGAATAATTTGATTATTGAGTGAGAAATTTGGCAGTTTACTTTTATACAGTAATTTTGATCTAAATATAAGAACAGCACTTTTCAGTGGGTTGAATTTAACACAATGTTTACTACCAAAAGATTCACATATATCAAGAAGTTTGCTCAGACCCGCAGAAGACGGTGCAATAATGACCAGATAATCAGCATACATGAGATGGTTGATGATTTTATTCCCACCATAACATCCAATCTGCTCTTTATTCAATTTATCACTTAATTCATCCATATATACATTGAATAAGTAAGGTGAGAGAATACTACCCTGTCTCACTCCATTGGTTACTGTAAAGGAATCCGAAATAATGTTACCCCATCTTACATTAAATGTTTGATTGGCGTACCAGCACTTCAAGATTCTCAGTATATAGGATGGCACTCCCCTTGTTGCTAATTTATCAAACAGGATATTGTGGCAGACTCTGTCAAATGCCTTACTAGCATCAAGAAAGCATGCAAAATAGAGCTGTTCATTTTGATGTACCCATCCACTAGCTCCTTCAGAGTGTAGATGCACTGGTCCGTACCATGATTCTTTTTAAAACCAAATTGATTACTATTAGTTGAGATATACACTGAGATTCTGTCTAAAATGATTAACTCTAGTATCTTACTTACAATACTGGCAAGGGCAATAGGTCTATAGTTGTCTTTTGATGTAATTTTGCCAGCCTTGTCTTTAATTACTGGTATCAAGGTAACGGACTGTATGTGTTAGAGTTGTTGTATAAAGGAAAAGGTAAACATGTGTTGATGTATTATTGTGTACACTGACAAAGGTAAACATGTGTTGATGTATTATTGTGTACACTGACAAAGGTAAACATGTGTTGATGTATTATTGTGTACACTGACAAAGGTAAACATGTGTTGAGTATGTGTACACTGACAAAGGTAAACATGTGTTGATGTATTATTGTGTACACTGACAAAGGTAAACATGTGTTGATGTATTATTGTGTACACTGACAAAGGTAAACATGTGTTGATGTATTATTGTGTACACTGACAAAGGTAAACATGTGTTGATGTATTATTGTGTACACTGACAAAAACTTGTTTGTGACCTGTTATATTTGTTTTTGTCCGGCCTTGTTTTGCCCTGGGAGTTTAGCAAGCCTTGGATATATTATGTGTGAAATCAAGAGTAAGGGAGATTTCCTCAACATTTCTGAGACGTGATACAAAACACTAGTAACGAGTTATTTAAAGTCAATATCTTGCTATGCTGTATATATCTATCTCGTCCCCGTCCCTTTCTAGCGTATTCTGTTTTCATCTGGGTTTTCTTTCCATCTAATTCCCTCAAAATTTTTGTTGAGGACTCCTACTTCACCTTAGGAGTGCGATGACCTATGCCTCGGAGACGTGACCGGTTAAGGGGAGATTTCCACCTGAGGGAGTTTTTTCTTGACTCCTTTCTCCCTCATGTTTAGTCCCATTGCTTTTCTATTGTTAAGACGTTCGCCCCATTATTTTGACGATTTTAAGATCTTTCAACACATTTCTGTCAATTATAAGACCTTTCGTGCAATTTAGGTGTCGATTTTATCCAGGCGAGCGATAGCGAGCCTGTAATTTAAGAGAAACCGGCTTTCAGCCTGGACATTTTTCTACCGAAAAATGTACAAATTTATCTTGAAAGGGGGTCTAGGGGATGTAATTTTAAGTTTGATGGAGGTCTAAGCAGCACACTAGAAACCTCCCCTCAAAGCAGAGGATATTAATAGAATGGAACGAAAAGAAAGGAGAATGGTAAGATGGATATGTGGGGTTAACCTGAGGGACGGGGTAGCGAGTGAGGAATTAAAAAGGCATCTGGGCATTAACCCTTCCTACCCGGTCTGCCTTAGGTAAGGACAGCACGAAAGAAGGGCCGCTACCCGGTATGCCTTATCTAAGGTATGAGCTTAATAGCCTAATTAAGCTTGGTCCGAACGTCGTGCGTACGACTTATGTCAACAAACCCAAGCGTTCGTCACCGCACCTCCGAAAACAAGAAGGAGAAGACTCCTCAATGTTATTGTTCTGACGTCATGACGAAATTAGTGTCTAAAAAGCCCCATATTGGCAACATCTCTGCAATATTGGCTCCACTGAAATCGTCATCACAACTGAACCAGTTGACTTACAGAGCTCTACTCAATGCCAAAATACAGATTGAAAACCGCACTACAATTATAGATGAGTGGGAAAGTTCTAGCAGTGAAAATAAACATAAATACGGTAGCCTAGGCCTAGACGTTTTTCAGCCATATCGCCCGGGTAGGGGCGACCGTCATTTGGTAAGACAGCCCAGGGAGGAAGGGTTAAGTATCGTTGAACTAATGCGCACGAACCGACTTGGTTTGGACACGTGGAGAGAATGGATGATCAGAACTAGGTGAAAAATACCAGACCGAAAATTTTGAGAATGCTGCGCTTAGTGGTAGACCTAGAAAGACGTGGGATCAGGTACTTCGGTCCGATCTCAAAACAAAGAACTTGACAGTAGAGGCAGCCTGTGACAGGGTCGTCTGGATTTTGTTGTTCTATGTGTATGAACAAGACAAAAGGTAGGTTGCCTGTAACAAGTGTCTCCCCCAAAGCCAAAAGAGTGACAGAGAGCCAAATTCAAGGAACGTTAGGGTAAAAATGCCTGGACGCATGCAGATTTAAGCTGTCTAAGTCATAGGATGAAGGAAAAATTGATTGAGGGAGAGAGTTCCAGTGTTCACTTCTTGAGTAGAAGAAAGACAGAGTAAATTTGCCGACTCTTGGGTTGGAGAGCTGGACATAATAAGAGTGGGACTGTTTTGAAAGGTGGGTCCACGCACACACACACATTTACACAAACAATACAAAGCAAAGAAAAAACAAACACACACCATTACCCTCTCTTACAAACAAACACACACCATTACCCTCTCTTACAAACAAACACACATACACACTACAAAGCAAAAAACAGCACAAACACATTGTACACACATCATAACCCTCTCTTAGACACACAGACCTGTGGTTCCTGTGGGTGTAGTTAAGGGCTGTCAGTTAACGTGCAGTGGTCCACGCCGCTATGGCACCGCCACTGTACATCCCATCAGTCTGTTCTTCTCTGTGCCAGCTGGTCAAGGATGCTGTTGCTGGCAGCACAGAGGTGGTAGTGGGGTAGGATGGGTTTGTTTGACAATGATGACAGGAAATCATGCAAGTCCTATTTAAATTTGTCAACGGTTGGGTAATTTATGTTTCATATTTCTTTGGGCAGTGAATTGTAGAGTTTCGGACCCCGTGTAGTGAAGACATTTTCTTTTAGTGTCTTAACTCTTGTCAGTGCTCTTGAATTAATAGACCTGATAATATACATACGGCCCAGTTCGTTGGTTTTCTTTTATCTCTATCCAGTCCTTTTCTTCCTCTCCCAGCAGGCTTGGGGCTAAGTTATTGAGAATTTTCGAGGTGTAAATGATCAAGTATCTTTCTCAGAGACTTTCTAGAGAGTACAAGTTTAGTTCCAAGAGGGGTATCAAGGGCAAATTGTGTGATAGAAAATATAAGGTTCAATGAAAGACTGATTTTGCTAAGACTGAAAGTAGGAGCGAGAGTTATAGATGTTATATCAGCAAAATATGCCCCCCCCCCCTCCTCCCCCCCCCCCCCCCCCCCCGAGTAGGCTTAGGTAGAGATGTTAAAGAGGAGTTTTGGAATTAACTACTGGAGGTGGTTGCCGGATGCAAGGACGGGGTGGTAGTAATTGTGGGAGGAAACTTGAATGGGCATGTTGGGGCTTATACCGATGGATATGAGGGCGTGCATGGAGGACAGGGATATGACCGAAGGAACCTGGAAGGTGAATACATACTGGAGCACTGTGCTACCACGGGGATGGTGGTGTGCAACACCATATTCAGTAAGAGGAAGAGCCATCTTATAACATATAAATCAGGTGGCTCCAGTAGCCAAATAGACTACTTTCTGATCAGCAAATCTGACAGGAAATGGGTTAGAGATACTAGGTGAAGAATGTATCCCCCAACAGAAGCTCCTAGTATGTGATATGTGCCTAAGCAGAGTTTTTGTGAGAAAGAATGTACATTTGCCAAAAAGCAAAGTATGGTGATTAGAAAAAGAGGAGTAGCCTACAGAGACAGATTCTACAACAAAATTATTGAAATTGAAAGAAATGTGGGTGCTAGACAAGCTGACGTTGATAGCAAATGGAGCTTTATAGAGCACAGCCTCCTTGATGCCACAGACAAAATCTGTGGCAAAACAAAAGGACCACCCAGACATAAGTTCTCCTGGTGATGGAACAACAATGTTGAAGCTGCAGTCAAAGAGAAGAAACAATGCTTCAAAGTATAGAAGGAAGGTGGCAGCAAGGAAAAATACCTGACCGCCAATGGTAATGCTAGAAAAGAGGTCTACCGGTCAAAGATAACTATACAGGAGAGCGTGATAGAACAAGTTAGTAGCACAAATCATAACAATGAGCTTTATAAACTAGCTAAGAATGTAAGAGACTGTAGCAAGGACGTTGTGGTTGAACGATGTGTAAATAATAACAGTGGCATGACTGTTTACTGATAACACGAAATTAGCAATGCATGGAAGGAGCATTATGAAATATTGCTAAATGGAGTTTGAATGGAATATAAAACAGCTCAGTACTGCAGTCCCAGTATATAGCCCCCTGCCTTTGATAGGGTATGATGCAATTAAAAAGTGCTATAGAAATAAGGAAGTCTGTGAAAGCCACTGGGAGCTCCGTCATAGTCGCCGATATGCTAAAGGCAGCTGGAAATATTGGGGTAAAATTCGTCACAGAGCTGATTAATGCAATCATAAAGGAGAACAAATTCCTTATTTATCGGTTATTATATTAGTCTTATCTCTGAATCACATTATAAAATGTATAAGTCTGTCGGCTGCTGCAACAATATCCTATAATGGATTTATGAAGAGGTGTAATTTTAATGGAAACACTTGCTAGGTTATTTTCATTGTAATACCAACAAAATATAGATTTGATAGCACTTAGATTCTAGAGTGCTGTAAGAGAGCACTGTATAGAATAACCTCTCTGTAGAAGTACCATAAGAAGTACTGACTCTACTTATAAAGTTTGTAGAAACACTTTGAGGAATGATGTTTCTATTATACTAGAAGCAACTAGGACTGAGCTATATTTCCTGTATTTATCTTATTCCTGAAAAAAACAAATAAATATATTAGAAGGTATTCGACTCTAATGATGTTACACACTTATGATATCGTTGAAATATCGTCACCGTCTCGTCACAATTATTACCCAGCGTGATGAAGGTATTGACCTTCCTATGAGATTGACTGTACTGCTACAGAAGGGTAGTGCTTGCTACCCCTCCTGGGAGCTGAGGAGCGGGTGTGGCAGTCTCGTGTGATACAATGTGTGACAACTAGTTGCTAGCAATCTCCTTGGGTGTATCGGCAATTGTTTGTAAGTCACGTTGCAAGAGCCTCTTGCGTGTGAACTATACTTTCGTTTGCAGTTTAGACCAAAGGAGTTCAAAGGTGACATGGTGAGGTTGTGATCTTCTAATGATAGGATCACACCAACTATATGTACAGTTCTATACTTATATAAGTATGTAACTGACATTGAGATGGTGCTTAATGTACTTAATGTTATATATGTTATATATGTGTGTTAAGTGTACAGTCGACTATAGAGGTGCTGTTACACTGATGCATGGCAGAAAAGTATGATATTAAATAATTATATACAAAGGCAAAGATGATTCCTTAGATAGGGGAAAATATAGGGCTTTGAAAATCCTCGACCAATTCATAAAAGTCCATGAAAAGGTCTTTGAATGCATGATCAGGAAAAGTGTTGGCATCAACGACATGCAGTTTGGATTTATGCTGGGATGTGGCACAACTGATGTGATCTTCATTCGTAGGCAACTGCAAGAGAGGTTCTTAGAGAAAAAGAGGGAGTTATATCTTGTTTTGTTGGCCTTGGAGAAGACCTTTGACCGGGTGCCAAGGGAAGTGGACTGTGAGAAAACTCGGAGAACAGGATTGGTTGGGCGTGTGATAATGAGAATGTATGAGGGATCAAAGGCAGCAGTTAGAGTGAATGGACTTCTGAGCGAAGAGTTCTCAGAGAAAGGTGGAGTTTACCAATGTTCAGTGCTGAGCCCATTACTGTTTGCTTTATTGGTCCTGGAGGTTATGTCAAAGGACTTTAGAACAGGACTCCTATATATGTGTGTTATTATTGTTTTGTTTTTGTTTGTATATGTATTTTTTTTTTTGGGGTGGGGGGGGGTAGTATGTTCAATACAAATACCTTTAGTCTCCTTCTTCTACCTAACCTAATCTATCTTCTGTCTAGTTTCATATAAGTGTTCAAATGTCTGGACTATGTTGACCATAGAGAGTTAACAAAGGTTCTTGTGTGATTCCCCCTTAATGGTCGCGAAATAGTTAATCCACAAACTATGTGTGTGCGTTCTTATCTTTCTTGTAGTTGAACACACACACACACACACACACAAACACAAACTCGAACGATCAGGCATTTACATAAACTCTCTCTTTCTCTCTCTCTCTCACACACATACACACACACACCAGAAAAAACTCTCAAGGGATACTCAAGGAAGAGAAAGAATCACTTAGGGAGGGTCTGGGGAAAACAGGAGGTCCCTGGCAGGCTACACTGAACCAACACACAGTGATCACGGTATAGGGAGGGTGGTGGTAAAGAATGAGGTCCCTGGCAGGCTACACTGAACCAACACACAGTGATCACGGTATAGGGAGGGTGGTGGTAAAGAATGAGGTCCCTGGCAGGCTACACTGAACCAACATACAGTGATCACGGTATAGGGAGGGTGGTGGTAAAGAAGGAGGTCCCTGGCTGGCTACACTGAACCAACACACAGTGATCACGGTATAGGGAGGGTGGTGGTAAAGAATGAGGTCCCTGGCAGGCTACACTGAACCAACATACAGTGATCACGGTATAGGGAGGGTGGTGGTAAAGAAGGAGGTCCCTGGCAGGCTACACTGAACCAACATACAGTGATCACGGTATGGGGAGGGTGGTGGTAAAGAATGAGGTCCCTGGCAGGCTACACTGAACCAACATACAGTGATCACGGTATGGGGAGGGTGGTGGTAAAGAAGGAGGTCCCTGGCAGGCTACACTGAACCAACATACAGTGATCACGGTATAGGGAGGGTGGTGGTAAAGAATGAGGTCCCTGGCAGGCTACACTGAACCAACACACAGTGATCACGGTATAGGGAGGGTGGTGGTAAAGAAGGAGGTCCCTGGCAGGCTACACTGAACCAACATACAGCCAACATGGTATATTGAGAGAAGAGTTTTTTTTTTGGGGTAGTTGGATTTGGAAAAGGGAGAAAAGTTATATCAGTGATGAAGATTCCTTAACGAGAGAGAAAAAGGGTAACATAGTTTAACACAACACATTTCTTGAATTACAGTGAATTACGTTATAATGTCTGTGTAAATCATTAAAAAGGAATCGGTAAAGTCAAACGTAATCAGGGGTGTATGGTGACCAAGCGCGTAGCCGTGCTCATTTAAGTCTCCCTGCCCTTTGGAGCCTGTGTTTATTAACCCAATACAGGAACAACTGCATTTTGTTGGGGTACCACAGTTTACTTCCCTAGAGGAGACTTCACAAATGTCCGCTAACACTACTACGAGTTTCAGAGGCCGTGTTGCATCGTTTTTTGGGAATAACTTATTAAAGAACAGTTGCCAGAGCTTGTTTCAAACGTCCCTTAATTTTCGTCAATATAGTGCATTACCAGAAGTGGAGAATTAAGCCACTTGTCCCTGTGTCATGAGGTTAAAAGCACACCTGAATGATTAGGAAACGGATAAGGCTATCGTGACGTACCTGTGAAAACCACCAAACCATTATTGCTCTTCCATCAAACACGGTCGTTAACACCCACCACCCAACCCTACTCTCGCCTTTACCATCAGGTTATCTGTCACGATCAAATACAAATATACACAACATAGTGTGTTCTTCTTCCTCAATAACCATACTTGATTATTTAGTCCTTCCGGGTGGAGCACCTGGGTTCATTGTTGTATCATCGATGGGTATAGGACTCTTGGTATTTAAGCTTTGAATTATGATGTAGTGTTGCTGTGCTTAACCCGGTGAGCGTGCGCAGGGTGTAGTGAACACCACACTTCTGGGCGGTAATATTAAGCTCCTATAATCGTCATTTTACGATAAATATCGTTATTACTTATTCATATGCGCCTATTTTACGTTTAATATGAAGATAGTAACATGTAACGGCAATAAAACAAGTGGGAATAGTGTTTTGAGGGTGAAAATCGCGAATTATTCCCGACCGTTCATTCATGAGGTGAGAGACACGCGAGACCTACACCCTGCTCTCTCGATGCCTGGAGGGAGACTGAGGCCTGTCTCTCTCTCTTTCCCATGCATAGACACAGGCAAGACCACACCTAGGACTGGCTTGGAGATGTTTACATGAAAATATACCCATGAAAAAGGGAATAACAGGGAAAATAGGTGATAATTGAAGGGGGTGGGGAAAGGGGGGAAGGAGGGGATTTTGACAGATGTGGAGTAGTGATAGGAGGTATGGAGGGGAATTATCTCACTTAATAACCATTTCACTTTTTTTAAGTGCTACTGGGGCCTTTTAAAAGTTTTTTTTTTTAGGCCCTATCCCTTGCCCACCAAAACCTCTGAAGAGTGTTCTCGCCGATCCCGGGTTAACAGTTGCTGGAAAAAATATACTGCTCTGCCAGATTCCTGTGGCTTTCGTCTACTGGCCGTGCATACGTTGTTGAGGGTGGTGACACCTTGTAAGTGTCCACCTTGTAAATATCAATCAGCAGAATATAAATTTATAAATATGTAAGCATACTTATTTCCTTGCAACATTATATTGTGATACATTTATAAGATCAGAACATGTTCTCAGTTTTTAATAATTATTACTTTCTATCACAGACTATTATGTAAGCTACTGAAACGGTTGTAGAGTTATGGAACTATACTCGATGTCACGGGAGAAAAGAAATTCCCGTTTGGCAACCGTCTTCCAACTTGTCCGATTTAGTGCATTCTTGTAATGAATAGCTAAATTATATACAATGATATTAAAGACAACAAACTTCAGTGTAAAACAGTAAAATAAATTGTATTTACTTTTTGTTCTAAACACAAACCTAAATGAAACATAAGTATTAGCAGTCAGCTGATGAAATACATTGTTGTGGCATGGCGTGGGGAACGAAACAGTGGCTGAGGAAAGAGGAGAGTGTTAGATAATATATCATATTTCTCCCATATAAAGCAATGTTGTTATGTCACATGTGTATAGGTTTGCAGTACTAGGCACATGTGAACAATGAGTACTTTGAGCTTAGGTGTAAAGAAGATTATTGTAAAGAACATACGAAAATAATGTTGAGGGAGGCCAAGGAATTCAAACTCGTTTAAAGACCGTCCCACACACAGGATATCTTCCTCTCCTTTCCCACCTTTGACATTATTTGTGTATATTACCTTAGACATCCACCTAGCATGGTGCATGGGACCTGGTGCCATAAAGTAGATGCCCTGTGGAGGACTGACCCCCATGAAGAACAATGAGAGCTCTATGAATTCCCAGTAGTCACCACAAAGATCCTTTCCCTATGTTAGTGCCTTTTCAACCCAAGCCACAATCCCTGGGTCATTGATGAGATCATCGATCTCCTTTTCACCAGCTACAGCTACATATGCATTTTTGTCAATAATCTCCCACTGAGCTTGAATCCTCTTAAAAATCAAAACATCTGGCCCTTTGAAAGTATTTATGAGTGTGGTATAAAGCTGTCGATCTCGGGGTCCAAATAGGGGTTTTTGAGGACGGCGAGTTCACTAGCGACATTTTCAACACCACTTGGGGTCATCTTAAGGTCAAAAGGTCATATTTCAAGGTCAAATTAGTGAATTTTGGTAATTTTTGCCCGTTTTTTGTGTCTAACTCATAAACGGTGAGAGATGGCTGATTGTAATAAGAGACAAGTTTGTAGAGCTGTCCAAATTTGATTTTTATTATCCATAGACTCCTTTAAAGAAGGACTGAAACCTTACCTCCCATGCTCGGGGTTTGTAGCTTGAGTATGAGCTATGAGCTATGAGTATGACTTGAGTCCTGGGCTAAAATGACATCTAGAAGGGCTAGAGACTCCCTCTCGGGGTCCAAATAGGGTTTTTTGAGGACGGCGAGTTCACTAGCGACATTTTTAACACCACCTGGGGTCATCTTCAAGGTCAAAAGGTCATACTTCAAGGTCAAATTAGTGAATTTTGTTATCCATCTGCGCGACGAATTCAGACAGCCTTGGACAGCAGACTGTACAAGTTTCACTAGGCTGGAGGAGGCCTACCAAATTATATCTACCTGTGCATGGCAAGGAGGTGGTGGTCGTAAGCTGATGCTAACTCAGCAAACTGCTGAAGCCTTCACAGTGTCCACACGTAATAATGTGGATGCTGCCAAATTGCTTCTGGCAGAGAAAGACTTTAACTACGTTCTTCCTGCTATATTCGCGGATGAAACCTTGGAAAAGTTTTTCGGCCAAGCCAGGCAAAGAAGCGGTGGAAACTTCTACATTGACGTAGTTGACATTATGGCTGCAGCTAAAATTGCAAATATGTAGACACTCATTACGCATGACATTATGCCAGAATCTAGTTCTCGTGTGCTTGATTGCGACAAGAATTGAACTACTTCCATAAATCCAGATAAGCGAAGTGAACTCATTGACGAGATCACTCCTCAAGACACTCAGGAACTCTTGAGGTCTGATGATACCCTTACGCATAAAGGTGTTTATTTGGCCGGACACCTTGTTCATAAATATGGTGATAGCACTAGTATGGAGGATATCATTGATGATGATGGTAACGAGGTGTCATCGGAGTTCCTAGATAATTTGAATAGAGGTGGACTGACTATGTCAACCGTCTTTTTTGTACATAATGCCTATAATTTGCATGACAAGACTAAAATGTGTTGCCGCTTTCATTTTGCTGAGCTGTTATCCTTTGTAGATGCACCTGTATCTAGTAGTAATGCTGCATGTACTACTTTAGCTAACATTCTATTGAAAGCTCATGTCCTCAATGTAAGTGACAAAGAAAAGGCTGTGGGATGCCTCAGGAGGCAAGAAAAGCTCTCCAACTAGCGATAGCTCTCCAACTAGTGATAGACATAGACATAGTTGTAATAGACATAGTGTTGTGATATGCATATAATGTTTATGTAATAAGATATATGATAATAAATATAAATGCTTTACAGCTCTACAAACTTGCCTCTTATTACAGTCAGCTATCTCTCACCGTTTATGAGTTAGACACAACAAACGGGCAGAAATGACCAAAATTCACTAATTTGACCTTGAAATATGACCTTTTGACCTTGAAGATAACCCCAGGTGGTGTTGAAAATGTCGCTAGTGAACTCGCCGTCCTCAAAAATCCTTTTTTGGACCCCGAGATCGTGTCTCTAGCCTTTCTAGAAGTCATTTTAGCCCAGGACTCAAGTTAATACTTCAGATTCAAGTTAAAAACCCCGAGGTTGTGACGTTCCAGTCCTTCTTTAAAGGAGTCTATGGTTCGCCCACAAAAAGCCAGCACACAAGCATTTAGAAGCACCAATCACTCATCAGTCTCCGAATCAATGGTTTCACCTCAGATGTTATACTTCCTGACAAGGTCTCTTCACATAAACATCTGGGATAAAGACTGTCCAGGTTTGTCATTTAAAAGGATCCACAGACATTCATGCGCTCACTATAACAAACGTACACCAGTGGTGATGGGCTAGTCTATCAGAGTGAGAACTGAGCGATCTCTGCCATACCCATAGCTTACTCTGACTGTTCCTTTTACTTATATATTTTCTAGATCTCAAGTGACGGCGTCTCTTCCGTGGATTGACCTCCCAATCTACCAAGATTGGAAGCCAAAGCGTCACATTTTTCCTTTGCCCCTTAACTTTCTCTTCATAATTGCTGAGGGGCACAGGGCCCTGGGTGGGGCTTTGGTTTCCCGGGCGTTTCTGCACCCTCCTCAGCTCCCCGCCATGGAGTGGCTTCGGTCACCCAGGCTTTATTGTGGTCGGCAAGGAGGATTCTGTAGGGACGCTCGGTTATGGCCTTGGCCTTGCTCGGGGCCTTGGGGCTGTTCGGCCAGGCAGCTTGGGGAACAACAACAACAACAACAACAAATTTACACCATTCATTCATGTCATTTGCTAATTATTTTGCTTCACCCATTCCCTTTTCATGCTTTAAGACACATTCTGACACCATAATATTATCATACCATCATCTTCTCGGCTTTCCACGCCTTCTTCTTCCTTCCACTTCACTGACATAGATCCTTTTAACTATTCTCTATTCAGGCATTCTTGTCATGTGACCATACCATCTGAAAAAACTTTCTTCAACCTTTTGCTCTACCGACTTCTTAATTCCACATGCCTCCCTTATGTTCAAACTTCTTACTTTGTATATTCTTCGAACTCATCACGATTTCTTAGCAAATCCATTTCAACTGCTCTTACTCGTGACTTTTTCGTGTTTATGCCATACTAGAGTTTCACATTCATACATCAATGTCGGCACCAACACACCCTTATCCATACCTCTCATTGTTTCCATACTCAAGTTTCTGCTCATAAACAATGCGTTCATTCTTCCAGCTACCTTTTTTGCCTTATGTTACATTGTTTTCTACTTCTCTTGCACATTTTCCACTTTTCTCAATCATGGATCCCAGATACATAAACTCTTCTACTAATTAAAGCTGTTTTCCATTTATCCTTACATTACACACTTTCCTTCTCTTTCTACTATCATTAATTGTCTTCTATTAACCCTTATTTAGCGGCGAGCAACATAAGTCGAGTTAAATAAAGCTGGACTATGTGGCGGCGCTCGACATAACTCGAGTGGCAATTTCAGCACGTAATGTGGCTGAGAGAGTGAGACAAGTGGTGGCAGGAGACTAGCGAGCGTATGACTGCTCCAGACCACCGCGGCGAACCTACTGACACAAATCTCAGCTCCCTCCTCCCTCTCTCACTCGCTACATACTCAATTATGTACTGAAAGTACCGAATTACCTGCTTTTTGCACTCGCGTTGCACGGTTATTGCAAGAAAACTATCCATCATACAAGGATCGTTATGGTGTCATTCGAAAGCTCTGTTTATGCCCTTTCAGGGATAGGTACTTGTTTTACGTTCTGGGTCTTATTTAGGCATGAAAATGATCACGTAAACAGCCCTATTTTGGCTAAAAACACCCCGCTGTGCGGTACACATAAATAAACCGCATAGGCCGCTCGTAAGGTGTTAACATTTACTTTCAAACCTAGTCTTTCACATAATTCCACAAATATCGCCACCATCTCGGACAGGCCATTTTCGCCCTCGGCACATAACACTGTGTCATCTGCATACAACCCATTAGTGACAGTCATTCTATTCCCATCACTCACCAATCACCACTTCTACTCTCTCTTCTTATTCTGTTCTGTGCTTCTCTTATTACCTCATCCATTTAGATATTAAACAACCAGGCCGACATCACTCATCCCTGTCTCACTCCGACCTGCACACTAAACCACTCACATAATGCACCATATATTATTGCACATGCTTCACTACCATCATACAAACTCTTCACATCATTGAACAAATTGTCTTTTACATCATACAGATCTAATACCTTCCATAATCTTTCTATATTAACTTTGTCATATACTTTCTCAAGATCCATAAATGCCATGTATACCCTCTTATATTTTTAACATGCCTTCTCTATCATGTCTCACTGCAAACATCTTATCCACACATCCTCTTCTAATTTGCAATCCTCCTTGTTCATCACCTACTTTTCCATTGGTAATGTCTTTCACTCTGTCAATCACTATTCTCTCATATACCTTATCAACCATACTCAGCAGACAGATAAAGCTGTAACACATTCATTTAATGTATAATGTTTGTACCTTTACACAACGGGACCATCATTCCCCTCTTCCAGTCCACTGGCACCACTCCATGATCCAAGCTTTTGAACACAATTTCCACAGCCAATCCATTGATACTTCACCTCCATTTCTTATCATTGCTCTATTGCTATTGCTCTTGTAGTACTTCCTTTTACTTTCTCCACAGTTCTTATTCTGCATCCACACAAGTAATATACTTCGTTTATCTTCCACAGCTTCTTTCACTTCTTCATCCCACCATGCTGTACCTTGTCTACCATTTCTGATCTTGCACACACCACATACATTCTTCACCAGGCAGTCCTTATACATCTTCCATGCACTTTCAATCTCCATACCATCCATGTCATACGTCAATATTTCTTCTTCCTCCCTTTGCCTCTATTTTATCTCTATTATTATTCTTTCAGCATACCAATTTCTTCTCCTATCTTTCTTCCACGCTCCTCTCAACTTAACCTTGCATAGCACAATCATATGATCAGACAGCCCTCCTCTCAATCATTACACTGCTTATGTATCACTTAAATCACCAATCATTCCTCTTTCTACCAACACATAATCAATCAAGCTTCTACCATCCTGTCTTTCAACACGTTTATACCATGTATACTTATGATCATCGTTATGCTTAAAACAAAAACAAAATCCATATGAACAACTTTATTTCAATACACATATCTTTCAGTCATTTTCCATTATTATTTTCACCTGGTACACCAAAACCCCCATGATGTAATTCTCCGGACCAGTACCAAATCTTCCATTTATGTCACCCAAAACAAATACTTTTATAACTTATTGGCATTCCATCTATCACTTCATTAAGTGTGTTCCCGAATCTGTCTTTCACATCCCTGTCATATTTTGCACAAGGTGCATGTGCTATGACAACCACTACTTTCACCTTTTCAAACTTAAACTTTACAAACATGCACCTTGAATTCACATATTCATACCCATTCATTGCTTTGCTACATTCCTCATTCATTAGCAGACCAACTCCTTCCTTACCTCTTTCATTTACACCCACTCCTGTCCTTACACATTTTACACCATTCCACTCTTCTTCATTTTTGTTTCACATATACCAAGAACATCCAATCTTCCTTTCGTAACACTTTCTCTGCGGGCATATTTCTGCCTATTCCTGCCATATTAGGGCTCATTCAAGCACTCCTGATTGATTAGGCAACAGTTTGAATGAAATTAAATGTATTCAGCTGGAAACTAGAAGAAAATGGCTTCAAAATTACACCAAGTCGAGCTTCGTATCTCGCAGGGTTCACCCGCAGCGCAACCATAGACATTTGCTAAAATAAGCAATTCTCGCTAATGTCTCACTACATTTGCCTTTGCCAGAACTGTATATCTCGCAAGATATACGGATATAAGATATACGCAAGATGTCACGGCCGCGTGACTAGGAGACGGACGTGTGGCCTGTCACGCTCCTGCTGCATTGCATTTGATTTTACAGGCTTTTAGAGGCTTTCAAAGCCTGTAAATTGCTGTAAATGACCATGGCGTTCGGGAACGTCTCCCACAGGGAAAGGGTTAAATACATTTACTTCTTCCATTCTCTTTTGTTTTGAATTCATTCCTCTTACATTCCAAACAGCCATCTGTGCCTGTCTGACTGTAATGGACCCCCGGCAGGCAAAAGGCCCAGTTCCAAGGCTTGTTGATCCATACATAGGGATAAATTCTTCCAGTGGTATTCCCAGTCTCAACCTCCAGGGGCGCTCTGCGCCACAAAGTGAGTGGCGGTGGGGTCGCCACATCCCTACGCCAGTCAATACTAGATTATATTCTATAGTTAATTGAGGTATGAAAACTCAACCCCTACATTTGTCTTCGAAACTTAAATTTTCGGTCAATTTGCAATCCCATCCACCATCAAACTACAGTGTGATATAATATAAACTGGGTAGATTTGCAACTCTTAAAAATTCAAGTTTACAAGCAGACATGCACCCTTGCAAACACACACATACACCCATGCAAACACACTCATACATAGACACAGACTCATTCACAAACATACACCCACTCACACACACCAACATACACGCTCACACACAATCAACTGCTCACCCACCCACACACACACACACATCACACATACTGTACACACCAATCCTCGTATACACACGCGTTACTTCAAATTAATATATATTATTGAAGTGTATCAAACCCCTCATAAAACTACATCAACAACCGTGGAATTCAAATATATTAATTTAATTAGGTGGGAAGTGCCTGATGGATTTAATGACATATTTTTCTCGCACCGTGTTTACATTTACAACTTTTATTTCCAGAATGAATGGCCCTCATCAATATGTAATGTCAGACCAGGAACTGCTCTGATTTACATATATATATATATATATATATATATATATATATATATATATATATTGTTACGTATTTTGATTTATAATTGGTTAACTTGATTAAACTAGACCGAAAGGACAATATGAAAGGGTATCAAACAGCTGAAGGCCAATAGAACTTAAAATGTTCAAGTTTGTTATGTTGTTACTTGGTTTCCTTTTAGCTGTTGTGACTATTTATCCTTTTTTCTCTGATACACTACAATAATAATTATTATGATCAATCATTAAACTATTTCAAATCATATAGAATCATTTCAAGATTTAATATTCAGTAGGCTATATTTTAAGAATAGAGACAAAGTTTTATATGATCGTAAGGACTTTTAATGAATTAAATTTAGTATTAAAATATGAATATTATTAAGATCTTTGATATATATAATTCATTCAGTTCGTTATATTTTAATATTATTAAGATCTTTGATATATATAATTCATTCAGTTCGTTATATTTTAATATTATTAAGATCTTTGATATATATAATTCATTCAGTTCGTTATATTTTAATATTATTAAGATCTTTGATATATATAATTCATTCAGTTCGTTATATTTTTAATATTATTAAGATCTTTGATATATATAATTCATTCAGTTCGTTATATTTTAATATTATTAAGATCTTTGAATATATAATTCATTCAGTTCGTTATATTTTAATATTATTAAGATCTTTGATATATATAATTCATTCAGTTCGTTATATTTTAATATTATTAAGATCTTTGATATATATAATTCATTCAGTTCGTTATATTTTAATATTATTAAGATCTTTGATATATATAATTCATTCAGTTCGTTATATTTTAATATTATTAAGATCTTTGATATATATAATTCATTCAGTTCGTTATATTTTAATATTATTAAGATCTTTGATATATATAATTCATTCAGTTCGTTATATTTTAATATTATTAAGATCTTTGATATATATAATTCATTCAGTTCGTTATATTTAATATTATTAAGATCTTTGATATATATAATTCATTCAGTTCGTTATATTTTAATATTATTAAGATCTTTGATATATATAATTCATTCAGTTCGTTATATTTAATATTATTAAGATCTTTGATATATAATTCATTCAGTTCGTTATATTTTAATATTATTAAGATCTTTGATATATATAATTCATTCAGTTCGTTATATTTTAATATATTAAGATCTTTGATATATATAATTCATTCAGTTCGTTATATTTTAATATTATTAAGATCTTTGATATATATAATTCATTCAGTTCGTTATATTTTAATATTATTAAGATCTTTGATATATATAATTCATTCAGTTCGTTATATTTTAATATTATTAAGATCTTTGATATATATAATTCATTCAGTTCGTTATATTTTAATATTATTAAGATCTTGATATATATAATTCATTCAGTTCGTTATATTTTAATATTATTAAGATCTTTGATATATATAATTCATTCAGTTCGTTATATTTAATATTATTAAGATCTTTGATATATAATTCATTCAGTTCGTTATATTTTAATATTATTAAGATCTTTGATATATATAATTCATTCAGTTCGTTATATTTTAATATTATTAAGATCTTTGATATATATAATTCATTCAGTTCGTTATATTTTAATATTATTAAGATCTTTGATATATATAATTCATTCAGTTCGTTATATTTTAATATTAAGATCTTTGATATATATAATTCATTCAGTTCGTTATATTTTAATATTATTAAGATCTTTGATATATATAATTCATTCAGTTCGTTATATTTTAATATTATTAAGATCTTTGATATATATAATTCATTCAGTTCGTTATATTTTAATATTATTAAGATCTTTGATATATATAATTCATTCAGTTCGTTATATTTTAATATTATTAAGATCTTTGATATATATAATTCATTCAGTTCGTTATATTTTAATATTATTAAGATCTTTGATATATAATTCATTCAGTTCGTTATATTTAATATTATTAAGATCTTTGATATATATAATTCATTCAGTTCGTTATATTTTAATATTATTAAGATCTTTGATATATATAATTCATTCAGTTCGTTATATTTAATATTATTAAGATCTTTGATATATATAATTCATTCAGTTCGTTATATTTTAATATTATTAAGATCTTTGATATATATAATTCATTCAGTTCGTTATATTTTAATATTATTAAGATCTTTGATATATATAATTCATTCAGTTCGTTATATTTTAATATTATTAAGATCTTTGATATATAATTCATTCAGTTCGTTATATTTTAATATTATTAAGATCTTTGATATATATAATTCATTCAGTTCGTTATATTTTAATATTATTAAGATCTTTGATATATATAATTCATTCAGTTCGTTATATTTTAATATTATTAAGATCTTTGATATATATAATTCATTCAGTTCGTTATATTTTAATATTATTAAGATCTTTGATATATATAATTCATTCAGTTCGTTATATTTTAATATTATTAAGATCTTTGATATATATAATTCATTCAGTTCGTTATATTTTAATATTATTAAGATCTTTGATATATATAATTCATTCAGTTCGTTATATTTTAATATTATTAAGATCTTTGATATATATAATTCATTCAGTTCGTTATATTTTAATATTATTAAGATCTTTGATATATATAATTCATTCAGTTCGTTATATTTTAATATTATTAAGATCTTTGATATATATAATTCATTCAGTTCGTTATATTTTAATATTATTAAGATCTTTGATATATATAATTCATTCAGTTCGTTATATTTTAATATTATTAAGATCTTTGATATATAATTCATTCAGTTCTTCTTCTTCCTCGTTATTCATTAATCATTGTTCATTTTACGTATCTTAAATCATTATTATCATTATTATTATGATGTTACCCAATCAGTTATTCTTATTCTTTCTTATTAATGAAATATGTTATGTCGGGTTATACTAATTTACAATCCGTGATATAGTCTTTATAATGATCCAATTATGGACTGATAGACCTTGATAAAAACTTGACAGGGTCACACCAAGCGTATTCTTAATTAATGAGAAGGGTATTCAATAGGATAATACAGAACTCAATAACAACACAAACATGAACATATAAATGGTTTTATTATATTAATGGTATAAGTGGGGACGACATGGATCGTCTAATCATGATAGTGTCAATCTCCAGGTTACGGATGTAAATGCGCAATCCTGGGTGTCTTCTAAATTGTAATACTAATAATATTGCAATAAAAAGACTTAAATAGCTGGCTACAGGAACTACTCAATAGTAAGAGTCCTGAGTAACTTAGACAAATGGCAAATATACAACAATGATAAAAAGCATCAGAATAAATATAAGCCCTCAACACAATAATCAATGAGGGTCGAGCGTCTTCCGTGAATAAAATAATAGAGTAATTCAGTAAGGAATATACCCTACAAGAGAGATGGGGAGAATTGAATTAAACAAACAGACACACAGGTGGGCGGGTGAGTCACACGGTAAGTCAGGGTGGGTTTGGTCCTAGACCGCGTATACTAAAGTGACCGTAGGTAAAGGTAAGCGGGTCAGGTCATTCGCGAGACTGCGGTGGTGGGAAATTAATATTTAGTTAATGCAACTAGATTTCTAATATAGGTTCAACTTCAAATTAACTGGTGGCAGAGGAATAAGTTATTTAATTCACATAAGATGAAGTTCACGAAAGCCTCGAAAGTATAAGTTCTTATTATACTTGATATTCCCGTTAAGCGATCGTATGCAATGGTAACATATCAAGCTTAGGTGTTCACATGCGATTAATACGATATACTAAATGAAAGTTAAATCAACTCAATGACACAAGTCAAAGTGGAGACAGATTGACGTAGATCAACAAGGTTAATTAAATCTGCTCAATGAATGGGGTACAGGTGAAATGTGCAAATGGAATTACTATAATACGAATTAGTAATTTAAATGGGCGCATATGACGAAGTTAATTATGCTCAGTAATACTTATAGCAATATTAGGTAAGGATTCTGAATGTGTTAGCAGAAACTGTATAAATAACTTACACGGAATGTACGAAGTGTAAGGTGGATGATGTATAATTAAGTAATTAGAAACTATGCGGTCGAGAATTCCTACGCATGAAGAATCGAATATCATTTACATCAGTAATCAAATGAACGGGAATAGTAGCTCATAAAATAATTACTAAAATGATTAAGGAACAAGCGTAAATATCAAGTTAGAAATTAAGGGGGTAATTTGATAAACTGGGTATTTCTCGTTAGGAAATTGAGCGTAGGTTCTGAGTAAATATGTATAAATGAGATAATTAATTCACGGAATACACTGCGACTTCAACTCGCAAAATACATCACAGAATACATATAAATAGAAAATCTGCGAGCGTGTGGTGAATCAGAATAGTTAACACGGGTATGTAACGTATGCGTAAGACGTATAATACAAAGGTAGAATTAACAAGGTACAAATTGAACATAAAGTTAACACTGATAAGATAGATATTTCAGAAGGATTAATTAATTACGCAACGGAACAGGATCTAGGGCACAGATCACAGAACAAATTCACGCAGCACGTTTCACATATTTTGCATATAATACCTCACAACAATAACACAAACAGAAGATACACAGGGACACTTATGTGAGTTTGGAGGGCAGGGGTCGAGAGTACAAGTCTGGCCAACGTGGAGCGAGGATGGTGGACAGCACTTCAGGGTTGTCCAGCGTCACTCGAGCAGAGGTCCAGGATTCAGGACTTCAGGTAGGCAGGTCGTCCACAGGCAGGGCTATAGCAGTACTTCAGGCAGGTACTCTCGAAGGGTGTAGGGGCAGGCTGGTACAAGCCAACACTTTTACTTAGCTACTCTGAGCCCGAAGGTTTTAGAATAGTAGTGGGGTGTGGGTTGCATACTCCTCTACTATTTTCTAGAGGTCATATGCGGCATTATTCTTGACACTCGTTTCTCTGGTTTCGGGGTCACAAGGTTAAGGGGGAAAAGGTTATGTGATCATTGTGAGGTAAATACTTATCCTAGCCTTGGAAGTGAAGTAATGATAGAATGGCATACTTCCAAGGTATAATCTTATATACAGTATATAGTACGGTACTCATTAACTCGGCTTAATGCTGGAGTAAACTTACATAAACTAGTATAGGACTTTAATCCTAGTTACATCTTCAGCTTTGAATATCTGCTTAGGCCTTAGGTAGATACAGTTACCTAGATATATTTGTTTACCTATTCGGTGGTCGACTTTCAGGGTGTATGTTATGTCCATTTATACCTGTAGGCCTCGGGTCGTTTATGTGGTATTTCCATAAACATATTCTCATCATATTGTAGATCTGGCTGGAATGAAGATGTTGGGGGATGAACCGTTGACTTCATTCGAAAGCTGGGCTGTGGTTGGCTGGTCCAGGTGGCCTGTGATTGGTCCGGTCATCCCGTTATCAGGTAAGGTGGCAGGTAAATTTGAGAATGGTTTGGAGGGCCAACTGAGGTGTTCTGATGAGGTTACTTAGGGGTGACTCGCCCATTCTTGGTTTGGTTGTTCTTGGCTTCCTGGTCTTCTGCTTTGGCGGTCGTACTTGCAGACTGGCTATTTTGCATGAGGTGACTTCCTGATTTGGTTTGAGGCCGGTCATCTCAAAAGACTTTCAATGAATCAATATAATAGATCAGGGAATATAACAAAGTCATATATAAAAATGGAATTGTATTTATAAAACAAATACAGTATTTAACAATCACACAAAACTTTAGGTGATTATGAAGGGAATTAACATTTAGTACTTCAGGATCGTGTTGTATCCGTGTTGGTTCACTTTAGCTACATAGAATAAAGTTGGTTTGCTTTACAATATAAATTTAACCCGTCCAGCCCAAGCGACGCGTCTGGCGCATCTGGCGCATCTGGCGCGTCTGGCGCGTCGGCGATGTATGTAACGCACAGCCCCAGCGACGCGTCTGACGGGTCACCCTAATTGCTCCGACCGTAACCTCAGGTGTAGCCACTCGAGAGGGCTCAGATTTGTATGGGAACTGTGTACGTATCCCACGCCACCGTACCGATGGTTGAAAACTCTCAAAGTCCATGTGCGTGAGCGTGAGCGCGCAATAACCTGTTTTTTGGGGGGAAATTGCCTTCAATTTTATACTCTTGTAAAATACGTTTTCGGGGGCTCTGTAGGACCATTTTTTAAGCTTTTTGAGCAGTTTTTCGTGTTTTTTCCTTCATTCCTAACCCATTCGCTATTGTTTCTGGAATAAAACCATTTTTTGAAAACGGGCCGGGTTCTGGTGAACAAAAAATAAAAAACTAGGCGGGGCTCCACGGGTTAAGTCACAATAATTTAATAAGACTTAAAACAATGTTTAATTACTAATGACAATAGTTTTACATCAATTCATTAAAGTATTAACTTTAGTATAATGTCAAACAGATAAATTTGTTACTAGATCACATCAAATCTCCAATATTCAATAACCAATCACAAAATTCAATCTAATCACAAAATTAAATCTCATCATAACTTTTAACTCAAATCACAAAATCCTTAAATCAAAATGAGGCTACGTATTTCGACATACCTCTGGTTATCTAACCGTCACGAGTTCACTCATTAGCTATCGAGTAGTGGTTCCAGCAACGCACTAAAATAAAATAAAAACCTGTTTATACAAACCTGTTAAGTCTGTCTCGTCTCCCCCACACACTGCTCTTCTCCCCAGCCAAGAATGTACTAACTTTGAATCTCAAACATCTGTCCTTATGTAAGAATCCATCACCACACTAGTCCAATCAGAGCTTAGTTCAGGAGTTACGTCATCAGCTCAGAGGTGCCGCTATGAATAGGAGGGTGTGGCAGGTTGTGTGGGCCAACCATAGGTATGAGGCAGGCCGTTGTCCAACCAGGTGAGCGGAAGTTGGCGGGAAACAGCTCAGGGCGCGCCCTCTCTCTCTCGTTGTCACGGGAACCAGCTAGAACCAGGTAGAAAGAAGGAGGGAGAACCAGCATGGGCGCTTTCTCTCTCTCTTACGCGTGCAGGTGTTCCAAGTCACGTACTCACTCAGGAAACTTACTATGAGGTGGGGTACAGTCACGGACCACAGCTTGGTGTCTTGTCACACATCACATCCTGGTTATCTCCGGATGTTACAATATATATATCGAATCCTAGCCCTGTCAGATATATTTGTCATCCAATAAACAACTTGTCATGCTTAGGGCAGCCGGACTTTGATTAAAAGACAGTCTGTCCCCCCATCAGAGTCGAGTTGGGAAGGAATACTGATAGAAGTATCAAATTCCTTCTTTTAACTCTCGTGGTGGTGTAGGTGACTGGACCTTCTGCCTGTACGGTTCGAATCCTAGCCCTGTCAGCTAGCTATATATATATATATATATATATATATACATATATATATATATATATATATATATATATATATATATATATATATATATATATGTTAGTATAGCCAGGTAATAGATTCTCTTTTAGACAGACGAGGTTAAAGGCAATAGCAGTTTCAGCATTCAGGATTTTATTGTTACAGCTTTCAATAGTTCTAACAATTTTCCTCTGGGGTTCAGAGATGAGGTACAACAGGTTAGCAAAATTCATGGTGGATCCAACGTTTCACAAGTAAACATCTTGCATCTTCAGGGAAAGGAGAGGTAATGATTAGAATAAGGACAAAGCAACATATTTATACAAACTTCGAGGATCAAGAATAGGGAGGTGGGCGGAGCTACTGGGTGTGGGGTGGCTGTTCATTGGTGGAAGGCAGTCTATTCGTGAGACTAGCACTAAATCTTATCGGTGGTTGGTTGTTGGCTGTGAGTGGCTGTGATTGGTTGGTGTTGTCAGTTGTGTGCTGAGCGCGGAAAGGTAAGGGAGGGGGGCACAGGGCGAGAGGAAGGGGGGCAGTATGCCTGTAGCGCTTGCCTGAAGGAAGAATTTGAAGGTCTTGTGTTTGGTTGTTGATGCTGGGGTTGAGTGTTTGGATGTATAGAGCTTCTAAAATAGCTAGTCTTCTGGGGTCTGATTCTTTGTCGAGATATGGTGGTTTGTTTGTCTAGGTCGGCGCGAGTTAGGGCAAGATGGTGGGGGGCTTGATAGTGATCTTTTATAGCGCCAGATTGAAGGTGGAGGGTTAGTCGACGGGAAAGGCGAATCTGTGTCATTCCAACATAGGATAGGGGTCCACAGTCCCCAGAGGTGCAAATATGCTGGTATATCACATGATCGTCTTTCGGTTGGTTGGTGGAAATGGGGCGGTTACGGAGGACAAGGTTGGAGGTCTTAGGAGATTTGTAGTAAATAATGAGTTTTATTTTATTGTCAGGGTTGGTGGGGAGGACGTTTTTGTGAATTATTTCTTTCATAATGGATTCGTCTGTTGTGTGGTCGGAAGATATGTAGTTTCTGTAGAAAAATGTAATGTCATTGGCCGGGTTGGTGCTAGGGGGGTCTTGTTTGTACCATTTTTCTAGGTGGTGGTTGATGGCATTGGTGACGTCAGTGTTGGAATACCCATTGTTGACTAGGACCTGGGTGAGCCTTTCCAGTTCATTGTGTGTGTCATTCCAGGTGGTGCAATGGGTGAGGGCTCTCCTGACATAGGCGGCGATGGTGGACTGATGGTATCGTTTAGGGCATTCACTTTCCCCATTAAGACATTGGCCATTGTTAGTAGGTTTGGTGTACACTGTAGTTTTGAAGCCATGGTCGTGGAGGGAGACAAGGAGGTCGAGGAAGGGTAGATGTCCATTGGTGGTTTCTTTGTATGTGAAGTTGAGTCCGGAGGCGGCCATGAAGCGCTGCTGGAGGTCCCTGAGTTCGCCCAGGTCCTTCACCCGCACGAAGATATCATCGATGTACCTGCAGTAGACAGTGGGCCGGTGGGCAGCCAGGAGTTCCTCTTCGATAGTTCCCATGAAGAAATTGGCGAACAGGACCCCCAGGGGGCTTCCCATCGCTACACCGTCGATTTACTGGTACATATTCCCGCGGGGGCAGAGGAAAGGGGACTCCTTGGTACATAGTTCCAAGAGCGTCTTCAGGGCCGTCTCTGGGATGTCCAGGGGGGGCGTATTAGGGGAGTGGTAAACTCGACGTAGGATAAAATCTATGGTCTAGTCAACGGGCACGTTGGTAAACAAACTCTCTACGTCGAGGGAGGCGATGATGTGGTCGTTAGCAGGTGGGGCATCTCGTACAATTTCTAGGAAGTCATAAGCAGAGTTGAGGTTGTATTGCCGAGGAACAAAAGGGGTGAGGAGTTTGTTCAGGGCCTTGGCGGTCTGGTAGGTAGCAGTAGGGATCTGTGATATGATGGGGCGGAGGGGGTTCCCGGGTTTGTGGGTTTTTATAGTACCGTAAGCATAACCTGGGGTGAATTCGCCGATGAGTTTCTTCAGGTGTACGCCATCGTACTTCATGTGATATCTTCATGTGATATACCAGCATATTTGCACCTCTGGGGACTGTGGACCCCTATCCTATGTTGGAATGACACAGACTCGCCTTTCCCGTCGACTAACCCTCCACCTTCAATCTGGCGCTATAAAAGATCACTATCAAGCCCCCACCATCTTGCCCTAACTCGCGCCGACCTAGACAAACAAACCACCATACTCGACAAAGAATCAGACCCCAGAAGACTAGCTATTTTAGAAGCTCTATACATCCAAACACTCAACCCCAGCATCAACAACCAAACACAAGACCTTCAAATTCTTCCTTCAGGCAAGCGCTACAGGCATACTGCCCCCCTTCCTCTCGCCCTGTGCCCCCCTCCCTTACCTTTCCGCGCTCAGCACACAACTGACAACACCAACCAATCACAGCCACCCACAGCCAACAACCAACCACCGATAAGATTTAGTGCCCGTCTCGCGAATAGACTGCCTTCCACCAATGAACAGCCACCCCACACCCAGTAGCTCCGCCCACCTCCCTATTCTTGATCCTCGAAGTTTGTATAAATATGTTGCTTTGTCCTTATTCTAATCATTACCTCTCCTTTCCCTGAAGATGCAAGATGTTTACTTGTGAAACGTTGGATCCACCATGAATTTTGCTAACCTGTTGTACCTCATCTCTGAACCCCAGAGGAAAATTGTTAGAACTATTGAAAGCTGTAACAATAAAATCCTGAATGCTGAAACTGCTATTGCCTTTAACCTCGTCTGTCTAAAAGAGAATCTATTACCTGGCTATACTAACATAAAACTCCACAACGAGAATGCCAGACATCGTACTAGCACCCGCCAGTTTCGTGAAGAACTGATACGAGAAGAATTAGCTGAGAAACGAGAGACCACCACCAATCTCCGATATGAACGAGACGCCCTGCTACAGAAATGGGATGAAGAAGAAACCACCCCTAACCACATCAAAACAGAAATCAACCAAAAACTTCAACAACTCAACGAACAACACAGACGACAAACAGAGAACACTACCATCCAAAAACTCTCCCGTCTATATGGTGGAAACATAAAACTTCCCAAGCCAACAAAAGGATATATTAACCTCACCAACACCACCCTAACGCCAGACCAAGAAGACCTCCTGAACAAAGGCTTAAATTGCCACTACATTTCCAAGCCGGGACCCCACCGAAAACACCTTGAAATTGAAGTCCTACTGGATGACATCCTACGATCCCAGAAAGACGGCAAGATCATCACCACCCCAGCCCTACAACCCCCCCTACTAGCAGAAGCCGCCAAAACCAGGGGATCCCACCAAAGCAAGCTCCTCAACAAACACCACTTCAAAGCCGCTAAACAACTTAAAGAGAACCCCAACATCATCATCCGACGAGCTGATAAGGCCTCCTGCCTTGTGATACACGGAAAAGAAGAATACCTACGGAAAATGGACGACATTCTTAGTGATAAAAACAAATTCAAAAGGATCACTCGCAATCCTACTGACGAAATAAAAAGGAAAGCCAACACCACCATCACTGCTATCAACGCCAAAGCCGATGGCGTACACCTGAAGAAACTCATCGGCAAATTCACCCCAGGTTATGCTTACGGTACTATAAAAACCCACAAACCCGGGAACCCCCTCCGCCCCATCATATCACAGATCCCTACTGCTACCTACCAGACCGCCAAGGCCCTGAACAAACTCCTCACCCCTTTTGTTCCTCGGCAATACAACCTCAACTCTGCTTATGACTTCCTAGAAATTGTACGAGATGCCCCACCTGCTAACGACCACATCATCGCCTCCCTCGACGTAGAGAGTTTGTTTACCAACGTGCCCGTTGACAAGACCATAGATTTTATCCTACGTCGAGTTTACCACTGCCCTAATACACCCTGGACATCCCGGAGAAGGCCCTGAAGACGCTCTTGGAACTATGTACCAAGGAGTCCCTTTTCCTCTGCCCCCGCAGGAATATGTACCAGCAAATCGACGGTGTAGCGATGGGAAGCCCCCTGGGGGTCCTGTTCGCCAATTTCTTCATGGGAACTATCGAAGAGGAACTCCTGGCTGCCCACCGGCCCACTGTCTACTGCAGGTACATCGATGATATCTTCGTGCGGGTGAAGGACCTGGGCGAACTCAGGGACCTCCAGCAGCGCTTCATGGCCGCCTCCGGACTCAACTTCACATACGAAGAAACCACCGATGGACATCTACCCTTCCTCGACCTCCTTGTCTCCCTCCACGACCACGGCTTCAAAACTACAGTGTACACCAAACCTACTAACAATGGCCAATGTCTTAATGGGGAAAGTGAATGCCCTAAACGATACCATCAGTCCACCATCGCCGCCTATGTCAGGAGAGCCCTCACCCATTGCACCACCTGGAATGACACACACAATGAACTGGAAAGGCTCACCCAGGTCCTAGTCAACAATGGGTATTGCAACACTGACGTCACCAATGCCATCAACCACCATCTAGAAAAATGGTACAAACAAGACCCCCCTAGCACCAACCCGGCCAATGACATTACATTTTTCTACAGAAACTACATCTCTTCCGACCACACAACAGACGAATCCATTATGAAAGAAATAATTTACAAAAACGTCCTCCCCACCAACCCTGACAATAAAATAAAACTCATTATTTACTACAAATCTCCTAAGACCTCCAACCTTGTCCTCCGTAACCGCCCCATTTCCACCAACCAACCGAAAGACGATCATGTGATATACCAGCATATTTGCACCTCTGGGGACTGTGGACCCCTATCCTATGTTGGAATGACACAGGCTCGCCTTTCCCATCGACTAACCCTCCACCTTCAATCTGGCGCTATAAAAGATCACTATCAAGCCCCCCACCATCTTGCCCTATCTCGCACCAACCTAGACAAACAAACCACCATACTCGACAAAGAATCAGACCCCAGAAGACTAGCTATTTTAGAAGCTCTATACATCCAAACACTCAACCCCAGCATCAACAACCAAACACAAGACCTTCAAATTCTTCCTTCAGGCAAGCGCTACAGGCATACTGCCCCCCTTCCTCTCGCCCTGTGCCCCCCTCCCTTACCTTTCCGTGCTCAGCACACAACTGACAACACCAACCAATCACAGCCACCCACAGCCAACAACCAACCACCGATAAGATTTAGTGCCCGTCTCGCGAATAGACTGCCTTCCACCAATGAACAGCCACCCCACACCCAGTAGCTCCACCCAACTCCCTATTCTTGATCCTCGAAGTTTGTATAAATATGTTGCTTTGTCCTTTTTCAACACATCCTATCACAACAAGATTACACAACAGACTATGAGGGACTCCACTACACAAATCTATATCAACAAATAGAACACTTACACAACACAATCATCAACGCTGCAAACACTACCATACCTAAAACATCCTACAAAGTCAGACACACATTCAGACCTTGTATACGTTCACAAAGACTCCTTGTGTGCTATCGTCGTCGATTTGAACAAAATAAACAAAACCACACCTTAGGCCGAGTACGACATGACCTCTCACACCTCAGAAATCATATCCTAGACAGCCTGCAATCTGACCATGACAGCCACTGGACACACCTCATACGCACTGCTGAACAACACAGGAAAACTAAACCCTGGGAATTTTGGAGACACTACAAAGTCAGACACACATTCAGACCTTGTATACGTTCACAAAGACTCCTTGTGTGCTATCGTCGTCGATTTGAACAAAATAAACAAAACCACACCTTAGGCCGAGTACGACATGACCTCTCACACCTCAGAAATCATATCCTAGACACCCTGCAATCTGACCATGACAGCCACTGGACACACCTCATACGCACTGCTGAACAACACAGGAAAACTAAACCCTGGGAATTTTGGAGACACATAAACCGTTTAAAAGGCCACAATAAACCTACAACATCTTCACTCATTGTAAACGGTAACACCATCACCGATCCCAGGGAAATCACAGACATCTTCAAAGACACATGGGCCCAAGTATACCACCCACACCCTCCTGAAAGACCCGCCCAACAACACATTCGAAACATCGAACAACATGTTAATAATATTGCAGACAACATCTCTCACAACACACCCATCAACACAGACTCACTTAACCCCGACAACTACCTCACTGCTCCCATTGTGCCTGACGAAGTTAAGCTCATTCTCTCTAAAAACACGGAGGAAGGCACCTGGTGCCACAGGAATAAACCATCACATTGTAAAGCACCTCCCAAACACATTTATTAATGCACTCACTTGCTTATACAGCGCCATCCTGGCATCAGGCTACTTCCCCGTCTGCTTTAAGACCGCAACAATCATCCTTATTCCCAAGAAAAATCAAAATAGCAAAGACCCACTGAACTACAGACCCATTAGTCTACTTGAGACTCTTGGGAAGACTTTTGAAACAATCATAAATCGCCGACTCAGACTGTATCTCGAAGACGAAGGACTTCTCACTGACAAACAGTTTGGTTTTAGACCCCGCAGATCCTCTCAGGAAGCACTTAACTTAATCACCAACTACATTCACATTAACAAACACTCCAGACGAGGACACAAAACAGCACTCATCACAAAAGACATCAAAATAGCATTTGACACTGTATGGCACGTAGGCCTGAAGTACAAAATCTGCGAAAACTTCAATTTCCCCTTACCAATTAAAAAACTTCTCTGCAACTTCTTAGATAACAGATCAGCCAAAATTAAATTTTCAAATTTTTATTCAGACTCATTTCCACTCCATGCAGGCGTACCTCAGGGCTCCGTGCTCGCACCTACACTGTACATTCTCTACACTAATGACATGCCAGATCCAATCAATAATGACTCTCTCACAATTTCCTACGCTGACAACGTGACGCAACTTGTTAGGGCAACTACCATAGACGGTTTGACGAACAAAGCCAAGAGAGAGCTTGACCGAATAGCACAATGGGAACAGAAATGGCGGATTCAGGCTCATCCTCGAAAATCCTTTATCACCTACATATCCACTGGTTACCTACGTCCTAGACCACTATTCCTCAACTCCCGCGCACCTCCTCCCGATCGCATCCCAGTAACTGTCTCACCCACTAACAAAGTACTCGGCCTAACCTTTGACAAAAAACTTCTCTTTCATCGTCATGCAAATCAGATTATCCCCATTGCTTCAAAATCACTTCAATCACTTTTTCGTTTTCAAAATGCCTCCATCAAAACTAAAACCCATTTGTACAAAGCCCTAATTAGACCGCTACTTTCATATGCCCCACTGACCAGCACTCTTTTGGCAAACTCCCACAAAATTAAACTCCAAAGAATTCAGAACAGAGCACTGAGGTGGATCCATGGAACTCGGTGGTATGAGTTCCAAACATCGGAACACTTGCATGAACTCTCCCGCATCCCTCCACTTTTTTTTTTGTTTTTTTTTTTCTATGTGATTGAGGGAGACAAAAGGCATAACTGCCTATAGCGAGTGCCTCCCCCATAGTTGAAAGAGTGACAGGGCCAAAATCAAGGGACGTTCGAAATCAAGGTCACATAATGTCACTTAATGTCTACAACAACTTTCTGGCTAATAAACAACTTGAAAAACATGAGACCTTTAATAACTTTGTCCAAATTTTTAATAATATCACTCAACCAATCCGTCCCTGGTCGAACCTCTTGCATCCAATCAACAGAGAGGCTCCCAATCCCCTATTCACATAATAACTTTGTTACACCACAAACTCACACTCAATTTTCACCATTCCTTTTACTCACCTACCAGCCAAAATGTCTAATTCTTACACAAATACACAATAAAAACTAAAGTAAATTAAGCTCTTCATAAGACAGTGCAATCTTCTCTAGACTCGGCAGTTGACAACCATGCCTTGCTGCCCCACTTTAGACCCTTACCATCCAAAATTGCCAGACCATCATTAAAACATTCTCCATTACTAAATTGTATATTCAAATTCACCCAGACTCATCTGATTCGTCCAGACTGGTAGAGGCGGTGGGGCATGCCGGCTCGTCCACAGCCCAGCCTCCATGCCACTCTTGACCGATCAGAGCTTCTGAATCTCACTTCACCAAAATTAACTTTTACCACCCAAAATTAATTATCTTTTTGCCTTACCACCCATTTTTATCTCCAACCCTTCTTGACGTGTCATACTGAAGCTCTCGGAAAATGTGTCTCAATACCAACAGTGCCTCCCCTAAACCCCCAAACTAAAATCAACAACTCACGCAAGTTGGGTCAAGCCCCGACACTCTTTATCCTCCTACTTTTTCACTTTCTCTCTTACTACACCAATAAAAACTTCCCTTCTTTCACCCTCACCCATCTTTTCTATATTCATTTGTTGTTGTTGTTGTTATTCTAAACATTACCTCTCCTTTCCCTGAAGATGCAAGATGTTTACTTGTGAAACGTTGGATCCACCATGAATTTTGCTAACCTGTTGTACCTCATCTATGAACCCCAGAGGAAAATTGTTAGAACTATTGAAAGCTGTAACAATAAAATCCTGAATGCTGAAACTGCTATTGCCTTTAACCTCGTCTGTCTAAAAGAGAATATATATATATATATATATATATACAGTATATATATATATATATATATATATATATATATATATATATATATATATATATATATATATATATCTATATATATATATATATATATATATATATATATATATATATATATATATATATATATATATATATATATATATAAATATCTACAGTACGGCTATGGAACGGCCGGAAAGGAAATTAGAGACAAAGGCACAGATGGAGGGATAGAAACCGAAGGCGGGTAGTTTAGAAATTAAAGATTTATGCCAGACTCTATCGAAGGCTTTCGATATGTCTAGTGCAATAGAAAAAGTCTCACCGAAGTCCCGAAAGGAGGATGACCAAGAGTTAGTAAGATATGAAAGAAGATCACCAGTAGAGCGACCCTTAAGGAAGCCATACTGGCGATCTGAGAGCAGATTATGAGAAGAGATATGCTTAAGAAATTTGGAAGCAAGAATAGTTTCAAAAACATTAGAAAGACAAGAGATAAGAGCAATTGGACGATAGTTGGAGGGTTGAGAGCGGTCACCCTTCTTTGGGACAGGTTGAATGTGAGCAAACTTCCAGCATGAAGGGAAGACGTTAGAGGATAGACAGAGACGAAAGAGTTTGCCTAAGCAGGGAGTCAGCACGGAAGCACGGTTTTTGAGAACAACAGGAGGAACACCGTCCGGACCGTACACCTTATTAGTGTTAAGCCCAGAGAGGGTAGAAAGTACATCTTTAGAAGAGATTAGGATATTAGGCATAAGTAAGAGAGAGGAGGGCGGAGAGGGAGGTATAGCACCGGAATCATCGAAGGTGGAGTTTCTAGCAAAAGTTTGAGCGAAGAGTTTAGCTTTGTCAGAGGAAGAAGTGATGGTTGTGCCATCAGAGTGGGAAAGGGGAGGGAAAGTCGAGGAAGATAAATTGTTGGAGAGGTTTTTGGCTAGATGCCAGAAAGCTTGGGAAGAGCTAGAGTTGGATAGTTCAGTGCATTTATTATTGATGAAAGAGTGTTTGGCAAGTCGAAGAACAGATTTGGCTTGATTCCGGGCAGAAACATATGAAGAATGAGAGTCTTGAGTTTTAAGGTGTCGGTACCGTTTGAATGCTTCCTCCTTATTGCGGACAGCAGTAGAACAGGCCAAGATTTTTTAGCATTAGTCTGAGAGAAAGAGAATGGAATGTATGCTTCCATGCCCGATAGGATTACCTCGGTAATGCGTTCAGCACTCTCCGATGGTCCTCGGCCATGGAAGCAGAAATCATTCATGGGAAATCAAAGAAGTACTGCCGAAGAGCCTCCCAGTCGGCAGCGCCAAAGTGCCACAAGCGCCGCCGGCTAGGAGGATCGGGTGGCTGTACTGGAGAGATAGGACAGGTGACAGAGATAAGTTTATGGTCGGAGGAGCCCAAAGGAGAGAAAAGATCGACAGTATAAGAAGAAGGGTTAGAAGTTAGAAACAGGTCAAGAATGTTGGGCCGATCTCCGATGCGATCCGGGATACGGGTGGGTTGCTGAACTAACTGCTCTAGGTTATTTAGGATAGAAAAGACGTAGGCTTGTTCACCAGGTGGACCAGTAGAGTGAGAGGAGAGCCAATGGCGGTGGTGAACGTTGAAATCTCCTAAGATGGAGATTTCTGAGAAAGGAGAAATGGATAGAATGTGTTCCTCTGTAGAGTTAAGATAGTCTGTACCTTAATTCCCATCCATTCATACGCAGACGACTCAACCTTACACTACTCCATTAGTTTTTCAGAACGCCCCAGCCAGCAATCCCTCAACGACAAATGTAATGAAGCCATAGAACTCTTAAATTCTGATCTAAATACTATTTCCAATTGGGGCAGAGAAAACTTTGTTAACTTTAATGCTTCCAAAAGCCAATTTCTCCATCTATCTACCCGTAAGGATCTCCCAGCGGACTATCCCTTATTCTTCTACAATACAAAAATCAACCCTTCATCTTCTCTCAATATTCTTGGTGTCTCTTTTTCTTCTGCTCTCATTTGGAAGGACCATATTACCAGTCTTGCTAAGGCAGCCTCCCAGAAGCTGGGTGTGCTCAACCGCCTTAGGGGGTTCTTTTCCCCTGCACAGCTTCTTGCTCTGTACAGGGGCATAGTGCGCCCTTGTATTGAGTATTGTTCACATGTGTGGGGAGGTTCCTCTCACACCGCTCTCCTAGACAAAGTTGAAAGGAAGGCCTTTCGTATCATTAACTCCCGTCCACTCACCAACTCTCTGCAATCTCTCTTTCTCCGCCGCAATGTTGCATCTCTCTCGCTATTCTATCGCTACTATAATAATCAGTGTTCCTCAGAGCTATCCCAGTGCATACCACCTCCTTTACGTAGGGCACGTGGTACCCATCTTGCAACTCGATCCCACCCCTACTCTGTGCAACTCTCCAACCCAAGAGTGAAACGTTACTCTCAAACTTTCTTCTACTCAACAGCTGAGCTCTGGAACTCTCTCCCAGAATCAGTCTTTCCCTCTTCCTATGACTTAAATTGCTTCAAACTCCGTGTGTCCAGGCATTTTGGCTCGAACGTCCCTTGATTTTGGCCCTGTCACTCTTTCAACTATGGGGGAGGCACTCGCTATAGGCAGTTATGCCTTTTGCCTCCCTCAATCACATAGAAAAAAAAAAATATATATATATATAATATATATACCGGGTATATATATATATATATATATATATATATATATATATATATATATATATATATATATATATATATATATATACATATATATATATATATACTAATAGCAAGCCCTTTTCTGTATCCACCTATTATCTCAATCCTCAGTTTCATGCCAAAGGTGGATGTTGCATATAATTATGTGCCCAACAAGCTTGCTTTCTCTCATGTTCCCAACTTTGATTCTTATGAATTCTCACTTATCTGGCTAAATGATTCTTGTAATTATCAACCTAACTAACTCTGCACTGTGTATAAAATCTATATATCAAATTTGTATATCAAATCTATATATAAAATCTATATATAAAATCTATTTCTATTGACTAACCACCTGGGTGAACAAGCCTAAATTTGTTCTATCATAATTCTACAGCATTTAATCCAGCACCCTAATATTATCCCTGACTGCCTTGGAGATCGGCCCAACATCCTTGAGTTATTTCTAACCTCTAATCCTTCAACTTACACTGTACACTTCTCCTCTCCGTTGGGCTCCTCCAATCACAACCTAATCTCTGTTACCTGTCCTATCTCTCCAGTACAGCCATCCACTCCTACCAGGTGGCGGCGCTTGTGACACTTATGCGCTGCCAAGTGAGAGGTTCTTTGACAGTCATTTGTTGATTTTTTATGGAATGTTTTTTGCTTCCGTGGCCGAAAACTTCAGAGTGTTAAGTGTATTACCGATATAATCATCTCCGGCATGGTGGTATACATTCCATTGTCTTTATTCATCCTAATGCTTGTTCTACTACTGTTCGTAATGCGAAGGAAGTATTCAAAGAGTACCATTACCTTCAAACTCAAGAATCTCGTACTTTTTATGATTATGCTCCGAATTAAATGAAACATGTTTTTCCATATGGCATAAACTCTTTCATCAATAACAAATGTGCTGTACTTTCAAATTCTAGAGCTTCCCAAGCTTTCTGGCATCTCACCAAAAACTTCTCTGTGTTTTCCTCCTCTTTTCGATTCTGACGGCTCCACTGTCATTACTTCCTCTGCTATAGCTAAACTCTTTGTTGAAACATTCACTAAAGACTTCATCTTGGATGATTCCATTACTATTCCTCCCTCTCCAACCGCCACTCTTTTACTATATCTCTGCCTAATATCATAATCTCTCCTAAGGATGTACTTTCTGCACTCTCTGTGCTTCATATTAAGAAAGCGTACAGACCGGATGATGTCCTGTTATACTCAATAACTGTTCTTCCGTGCTGACTCCCTACTTAAAGTAATGTTTATGTCTATGTCTGTCATCTAACATCTTTCCTTCTTGCTAGATGTTTGCTTTCAGTCAACCTGTCCCAAAGAAGGGTGACCACTCTTAATTAATTTAACAATCCAAGTATCGTCCAATTGCTCTCCTTGCTTGCATTTTTTTGTTCAACTCTTTTTAATTCAAATTTGTTGAAGTATTTGTCTTCCGCTAATCCCAATATATATATATATATATATATATATATATTGACGCCTGACACAGTCACACGTCATACAGTTCCACGTCGTATAGTCTACTTCAAGCTAGAGTACCAAGGACCTCCGAGTTACAATCTTAGAAACCAGTTAATCAAACTCATTCGGGACTGTCATCCCCAGATTGCATTAAGAGTGTTTTTTAAAACAAAACAAACAATCGGTAAAAAAATTCAATATAAAAGACAAAATTCCCACTGCTTTAGAATCTTCTCTGATATACCAATATACATGTGACAGCTGCCAGGCGTCATATATAGGAAAAACAGAGAGACATCTGAAGACACGCATACACGAACTATCCCCAACTCCCCCACCTTCCTTCTCTAGTTGGCAGTTAGTGATTAGCGACGATTGTTCTCATGTATTGCACATTAATGTTAAACCATCTTTGCACATGCTTAAAATGGCCAACATTTAACATTTATTAGGAATGTATTTATACAATATACTGTATAATTGTATTCTCAAAATGATTTTCTATACGTAACGTGGGTTACACGAATCTTGGCTGTAGCGGTCATGTCTCTCTCTCTCTCTCTCATTGCACTACTTTCTAAGACCAAGACTTGATGGGATTTGAAAATAATAATGCCGTAATTAAATCCATTCTCATACAGTATTCAGGATAATATGTTCACCATTAGTTCAGTAGCCTACACATCAACGTGTCCTCTACGATCTACTCCTAGATTCTCAAATTACTTACTCAGTCGGACTTTTATGTCATAAAAGGAAAAGAATAAAGGCAAAGGTGGGCTGGAATAGTGTTGCGACTGTTACTGATTGTTTTGTTTATAATTTCAATCAGTTTATCCCATATATTCAATACCATACATACTATAAACGGTCTGCATTTAATTATGTGTGGTCTATGCACGTTTTTTTTTCAATCAATTAAATGTAGAACTTGATACAACTTACTATCAAAGTCGGTGTTAACTTTTAGTAAAATTTGAGTATCGAACCCTTGAGTAGCAATGCTCGCCTTTTCACTTCCCCTTTATCTGTCTCTATCTGTGATCCCAGCCTCTCACCTCTACAAACCCCCAAATCATGAATAGGTTTGATTGACAGTTTTACCATCAACTCTCCTCTATGTGTGTGGAATGCAGGTAACATTCATTACACACACTGTTGAAGGGAAATATACCACATTCAAACCCCTTAAATCTTGGTTGTAGAAAGTGTGTGCAATGAGAGAGTTACAAGGAATAGTTAGTATCTCAAGAACCTTGCGGTCCATTTCGGGGAAATATTCGAAGTGGAAGGAGAGACATTGTTCAGTGCACTACACTCCTTACAAAGTTTGCAAAATACTATCTGTTGTCTTCTTGAACTGCTCTACCGAGGAAATGTTTACAACTTCTGAGGAAAGTATGTTCCCGATAGAAGAGATCTGAAATGGGAAACAGTTTCCACAAATACTAGTGCTGAACCTTTTCAATTCTAACTGCCAGCCATGGTTGCGTATTGTATTCATATTGAGGCAAAACATTTTGCTATGATCCACATTGTAAAACCCATTACACTTTAAAAACTTTAATGAACTGACCTCGTAGTCTGCGTGTTAAGAGAGAGCGAGAGAGATATGCAGAAGACCACTACAACCGAGATTCTTATAACCCACGTGTAGGCTTTAGACTCATTTTGAGAATACAAGTATACAGTATATTGTATTAATACATTCCTAATACAATTTAAATGTTTGCCAATGTAAGCGTGTGCAATGATGGTTTGATAATATTTTGCAATTTATGAGAACAATCGTCGCTAATCACTAACTGCCAGCTAGAGAAGGAGGTGGGGGAGTTGGGGATAGTTTGGGGTGGAAGGTGGGGTAGACTTGGACCCGACTCCCCCCTTCCACCTGCCCAGGGTGGGGTAGGGGAAGGAAGGACCCACCCCTGAGCAACTTTTAGTACACGTGAGTGTACATCTGCCCATACTGGCAGACCAATCACCACACCATCATTTAGTGCCATTAGGCAACACTCACACACTTTAGATCATCCTATCAAACGAGCCTCATTCAAAGTTCTAGATAGAAGTCAGCACCACTTCGACCTCCCCATCATGGAATCTCTACACTCCTACATCGTTAGACCCACAATAGGTGACAATACATCCTCAGTCGATCTGTTCTGCTTTTAAGGTCTACTTGTATAACCCTGTGTGTAATAGCTTTTAATTTGTATTCTTATTGTTGTTATTATTTCTGATTATTACTGGTTTATAAATGTTCACTATTTACTATTGTTAAGAATAATTTGATGCGAATTATGTTTTATCATTCAAATGATACCCCCAACTCAAAATAAAGAAAGCTAGTTTGCGTTTTTGCTTTTGACATTTTACAATTTAGATTAATATTAAACTTAGAATATACTATTTTATAATTTCCCTGTTAGCACTTTGCTTTTATTTTAGAATAATATTTTTGAAATAATATAAAAATATGTGAATATTTAATGTGACATTTTATTTTCTATTTTAGGTATGATGATGCAACATGCATAGTTGCGAAACGTAACCATAATAAAGATGTTCGTCTACGCCCTGGTTTTACTGTTCATCTTTATATATATATATATATATGTATAATTATATATATATATATATATATATATATATATATATATATATATATATATATATATATATATATTTCTAATCTCTCAGTGGGGTTCGAACCGCCGACCGTCAGGGCGGTAGCCGACGCTTTAATCAACTACACCACGGCTATCGTCCTGACGGTCAGTGGTTCGTTCCCCACTGAGAGATTAGAAACATTTAGTCTATCTATCTATCTATATGCTCAGGCCCAATCCCCATTTTGGGGGTAGCCGACTCAAGACAGAGCAAGACCAGGGAAAACACAAAAACAATATAAAACAAAAAATAAACACAGATAAAAAACACAAACTCTCACACATCCAGGTCACCCAGGAGAAGACCCAGAGACCAGGGTTACGAAGGTCGCTCCAGCACTCCCCCGGCCCCTGACCACCCGGAGAGGTTCCGATCTCGGCAGGCAGACATGCAGCGGAGCCAAAGCCACAAGCCCTCCCACCACACTTCCAGGCACACCCTTCATATTAATCGTCTCCCCGGGCCAGGCGCCTGATGGACTATTATCTAGTCCAACTTGCGCCCGACCCCTTACTCCAAATGACCACGTGTTCACTCAACTATTCACAAGCATTCTCCATTCACTCCTGTCCACCACCACTACCCTTGCCTGATCTATAGTCATTCCTCTATCATCCAAAGCCTTTCTTACACAGTCTCTCCATCTCAATGGGGGTGGCTCACGTGTATTTGTGATATATACTCAATATATATATATATACACGACAAGTTTCAAACGGTGTCTTTATACATGTTCGAGATTATGAACACAATATTGATTGGGATAATGCTTCATCAATTGTTTCATGTAAATCATATGTTGACCGGAATATAACAGAATCTAGTTTCATTAAGCATACAGATAATATAAACATGAATATAAGCAGTGGCATGTACAAACTAGATCATTTCATTGTTAACACTCCACGATCGGCTAGGTCGGTAACTTCTACTACCTGCTAAGCGGGGGGTTTTACCCTAAACGAGCTTACTTCCGTGCTCTTTTTCATGCATAAACAAGAGCCAGAGCGTAATACAATTATATATCCCTGAAAGGGCGATAATTGAGCTTTCCAATGACACCAGAACCATCCTTCTACGACCACACGTTCTCTTGCAACGATCGTGCAACACGAAGGAGAAATCCCTAAAATACGGTAATTTCCTTACAGAATTCCCTGTGTAGCGAGGTAGTGAGTGTGGAGGGGAGAGCAGTTGCCGCGGGAGCAGTGCCGAACGGTCAGAGCTGACCTACAATCTTCCCACCGCTCGTCTCTCTCTCAGAGCCAATTATTGCTCAAAATTGCTCACCGCCTTAAGTCGGTCCCCACCACATAGTCCTTTATTCTCTAGACCGCCTTAAGTCGGGCCCCGCCAATAAGGGGTTAATTGTATTTGTAAACAAATAAACATTTAGGGTCTTATAAATTTGTAATTAGAAATAAGGTTTTATAACTGCTTCAGACATACAATACCTTCTGTATTTTAACCCATATATATTGACTCGATCTTTTGTCACAACTCGAAACAATTTTTTTTTTTATCATTATTATTATTATTTTTTGTTTAACACCTTATTGGCGGGCTAGGCGGTCTAGCGGACCGTAGCGCCCAGTGGGGTGTTTTTACCCTAAATAGGGTTGTTTACGTGATCATTTTCATGCCTAAATAAGACCCAGAGCGTAAAACAAGTATCTATCCCTGAAAGGGCGTAAACAGAGCTTTCCAATGACACCCGAACCATCCTTGTACAACCTCTGGTTCTCTTGCAACGATCATGCAACACGAGTGCAAAAACCATGTAATTAGGTACTTTCCCTACATAATTCCCTGTGTAGCGAGTGCAAGAGGGTGGAGGAGGGTGGGATTCATGTCAGTAGGTCCGCCGCGGTGGTCTGGAGCAGTCATACGCTTGCTACGCTCCTCCCACCACTCATCTCTCTCTCTCAGCAACATTACGTGGTGAAAATGGCACACGACATAAGTTGTGAACCGCCACTTAGTCCACATTTATTTCACACAACATTTAATTTTATTATAAAATTATTAATTTTATAATAAAATTAATGTCGTTAAGATTTAAATTAATATCGTTAAAATAATAATAGACTAATAATAAAAATTAATGTTGTTCAGAGCCAAAGGGGGATCCGCGCCATTTTAACGGTTTTGAGTTGGGGACAGGATACAACAGGCGTAACCCTCCCCTGTAAAATAGAGTGGTCGGCTGAACAAAAATCGACCATGCGGAGGCTTCACATAGGGTTCAAAGACACGTGTTATTGACGCGTCGCTAGACGACCAAGTCCAACTATTCTGAGCCAGAGGGGTCTCGGGGCCGGCCGGCCAGCCAATGAGCGAGGACCGCGCGGCTGCCACACACCCCAGCTCAGCCAATGAGCGGGCGGGAGGGACAGGGGAGTGTCGCCAGTCCTTCCCTGCCCTGTTGCCCGGCCACACGTGGATTGTTTTTGTCGTGGATTTAGCCCTTATTCCGTGGATTGCAGTGCACAAAATGATTTCTGACACTAGTGACAGTGAGGGAGAGTTACCTGGACCTTCTAGAAAGGCCAGAAAGAATGTGGATAAGTGGAAGAAGGTAGAGAGAAAGCGAAAAAGGGATAGTGGCGAGGAGTATAAAGCAGTCAAGGGAGCAATTGTTGCAGCAAAAACAGTGGGGCCTCCCTGTTCTTGCCCGCGAAAATGTTACGATGCGGTTGGTACAGATCATGTGGATGTTGTGTTTGCTAACTATTATACATTGGGGTCACATGATAAGCAAACAGCCTACTTAACAAACCGTGTGTCGTCGCAGGATGTTAAGAGAAGTAGGATCAAAGACAGGCCTAGTAAAGTACTAAGAATGATGCGGTACACCGTGAAAAAGCTAGACAAGGAAATTGAGGTGTGTCGTACTGCATTTCTTAACATGCACGGTGTGACAAAGAAAAGGGTGACCAATGCCGCAAACAAGTCCACTTCTTCTGGTACCACAGTGCCTGATCAGAGGGGGAGACATGTGCCGATTAATAAAGTTAGTGACATTAAAGTAGACTTAGTTAATGAGCACATCCGGGGGTTAAAGACAGTGTCCAGGAAGTACCTACCACCAGGACTAAATAGACAAATATTGTACCAAATGTACAAAGAGTGGATGGTGCAGGAAAATAAGGGTGAAGACAATGTTGTGAAAAGGTAGAAGTATATCGAACAGTTCGACAAGAAAAACATTGGGTTCGAACCACCACAAAGTGATTCATGTAATAAGTGTGATGAAATAGACATGAAAATTCGTGACTTGGATCCTGAAAATAACGATGACGAGATTCGTGCGCTGAAAATTGAAAAGGAAGTGCATACTAACAAGGCAAACACGGCTCAGAAACTAATTAAAACGATTTCTGAAGAACCTAATAAGCCTCATTTAGCGGTAATTTGCATGGACCTACAACAGACCCTCGCTACCCCTAAACTTTCTACTGGATTACAGTTCTACAAACGTAAAATATGGACCTTTAACTTTGGCATTCATGACGTAAAAAACAAGCAGGCCACGATGTATATCTGGAACCAGAGTGTGGGGAAGAGGGGGTCTTCTGAGGTGGCGTCTTGTCTGAACCACTATGTTACCAATGTGCTTGGCCAGAATATAACCAAATTATTTTTATTTTCTGATAATTGTACCGGCCAAAACAAAAACAAAAATATTATACTTTCATGCCTTAGACAAGTGCATGCTGGCCGATTTATTAACATTAAGCACTACTTTATGATCCCAGGCCACTCTTACCTCCCTTGTGATCGGGATTTTGGGGTGATAGAGTTGAAATTACGAAAGGTCAATGTCTACACCACACCCCATTATGTTGACCTAATCAAGCAGGCCAACAGAATTCATCCATTTCAAGTAGTGGAGATGAAGCGGGAAGACTTCAAGAACTACGAGGAGCTCCAGAGTAGTGTGTCTTGGGCTGGACTAAAGGACTCTGGACTCATGCAAGCAAGGGTCTTGGGCTATGCAAACACGTTCAAGGAAGGTCTCACGGTGCAAGACAATTACACGGATCTGCTACAAACTCGGGTTGTTTAGGAGAAAAAGAAAGACAAGGGGAAGCTCAATTTGGCTGCCATTCCACTGAATGAAAAGTACCCTCAGTGTGTGCCTCTCTCAAAGGAGAAAATTAAGGACATGAAGCTGCTGATGACCTATGTTGACCCAGCGTACAAACAATTCTTCATTGACATAATCCAGGAGCAGGAGGCAGCACATGGGCAGAGAGCAACAGGTGGAGGAAGGAAGAGAGGTGCGGGAAGGGGGCGTGGTCGCCAAGAGGAAGAGTCGGACATCGACCTCTTTGACGATGACGATGACCCCGACGACCCCGACAATTACCCCCCCCCCCCCCCCCTCAAGTTACTTATGCACTACTCTACACTGTGTAATGGTGAGTATTAGTACTTTATTTTATTATGATAAAAGTATTGATTATTGCATTTATTTAAGTGTTAAGTGTAATAAATACAAAAATTATTAAATAAATAATTATTTAAACAATAAAATAAACTTAAATCTGCAGATATCTAATATTTTTATTTTAATACTATCATTGATGATTTTTCTTAGTAATAAATATTTGCATACAGTTATTTATTATGTTAATTTATAAAGTGTGCTTTTGGGGTTTCGTTCACTTTTTGGGGTTAGGGTGTTTTTTTTTTTTTTTTTTTTTTTGAGTGGTAAGAATACATCTTAAGGAACATTTTGGTATATAATATATTTGTATAGTGCCATTTATGAAGACCGTACCATAATAATAATATTTAATAATATTGCCTAACTTTAAAGGCCAATAACAAACAGTATATTGGCGCGGATCCCCCTTTGGCTCTGAACGCCTATTTTAATTAATTATTTTATTAAAAAATAATAATAATAATAATGATCATCATTATTATTATTATTATTATTTTTTAAATTTCTGATTACTGTCTGATTTTAAAAGTTGCGCACGCACCGATAGTTAGGGGTTAAATATACTGAACTGGTTTGTATTTCATGACGAGATTTTAGTATAATCGAAACCTCAAATAATCCTTTGAGTCTTCTATTGATGAATATCACTCTGTCTTTCCTTTATATTTTTATATTACTTGGTATGAGTTTTTAATATTTTTCGTTTAGTTTTTCGCACTTCAATAATTTTACATTGTATATGATCATTCTCTGTCTGTCCTCTGTCCCCTCAAGATGTAATACACAAAGTGCTTGGGACTCCGTGTTTATTTTCCTTCCTTCCCGGTGGATATTTAGCATATATATATATATATATAAATATTATGATCAGATAGATATAAAGTTTTCAACAAATGCATATTAACCCAGCTTTCTGTACCGGTGTTGTACTTTTAACTTATTCTGGTTACTATTAGACGATTTTAATCAGATTAAGCAGGGCCTCCAGCAATGAACTGGCTTCGAACTATATCACTTAACCCTTTCATTACAACAGACCCTTCTTAAACTGCAAACAACTTCTAATACTTGACAGAACCAAAGTCAATTAATGAAATCAACAAATACATGTGGCAGTCCAGGGATTCGAACCTAGGATGCTCATACCGAAATCCAGTGCATTTATCCATTGCACTACGAAGACAGTTTTAGGCTCACTACCTACACCTGAAAATACGAGTGCGTAATAAAAGTATTCCATACTCAACATAACACTACTTGAAATGCCTACATTCGTCGAAACCAAACAGTGGGAGCACTTGGAAGTCGGACAGAATAACAAAAAAAGCAATAAAGAATACGATACATTCTACGGTATGTATATACTTTATATATATATATATATTGTTACGAGGAGGGGCCAGGGGAAAACAGAAGTTTTAATAGTCTAGCCCACAGCACTGGCAAAAAGACAACACGGTAGCAAAAAGACACCAATGCTGTAGACCTGCACCCAAAACTGCCCACTGCACCACACTAACCCTGCAACAGACACGCTCTTAATATCTGACTCAACACCAAGACACGCAGGTTCTCTAGGAAAAATGGTTACCTTACTCATCAAAGCAGCAAAAAGAAGACACAAAAAATATTTATTGCCCCCGAGTCTGGTAGATAATGCGTATAGTATGTAAGAGTACTTCTTTTCTAGCCTCCACATAACTGAGGAAACATAATAGTTGGTATTCCAGTAGGTTGTGGTAGGCTACTCATAGCCAACCCCAAACCACTGTGGATACCAACATCAATAAGAAAGAATACACATTATATTAACAATACACAATGCAGCAAAAAATAATGGAAGATAATTGGAAGAGGAAAAAGGTATGAAGCTTATATTTAAGATTGCGAGATAAGAAGATGCAGTATTTCTAGGTAACAAATGAAGAACCTCCTGTATGCAAAATAATGAAGATGAAACAATATTTTATGGTTTAAATGACTCCCCAGAGTTGCTCTGCTACTACTCAATAGGGAACAATGAAAAGATATGCGGTATCTAGGGAAACGTTGAAGCAAGCCTGGGACAGACTCCACAGCATGTGTGCTCTGTAAGGGGTCTGTAACTCGAGTGAGTATCCTGAGGCCACGAGAATGATGGAGAATCCCGCCAGAAGTCCGCGTGGGAAGGAAGGGCTCCAGGCGCCCCTAGACTACGTAATTATATCAGGCGCCTGTGTACTCATCACAAACATAAAAGTAGTCAAATAAATATACGATATCATTGTGCAAACTTATGATAAACTATAATAATCCCACAAGGGCTAAATAAACTAAAGTAAATACACTCTTAGCAAACACGCCAAGGTGGCACTGCATGGGGCCCCACACTGGCGGCAACTCGTCCTTGTGTACAAAGTACAAAGGAGTAAAAAGGAAATCAAGCAACAACATATCTAGTGATCCTTCTAGTTGCTTGTCCTCCAAAACACTGAGGATCAAGTGTCCAAACAGTGGTTTAGAGTGGGTAAGGGAACATTGGAAAGGGAATTACTGCCCTGGAACTAATGTCCGTGGCAGGATTAGGAAGTTAGTAGGGGACAGATGGGTTAGTAACTGAGGGGGGGATAAAATAAAGTTATTCATTTACAAACGCAGTCAGTCGCGGGTTTGATACGAGATATTTGTCTAGGCGGAGTTTAAATGAATCAACGGTGATGCAGTCTATAACGTTTTGGGGAAGCCCATTCCACAAGTTGACAACTCGATTGAAGAAGAAATTCTTAGATTCGTGTGAGTTAAAAGATTTACCAATTATTTTGCAACCGTTTCCCCGTGTGTAATTAAATTGGTCGATAGTGAAGTACTTACTACAGTCCATATTGTCGATGCCTTTGATGATTTTGAACACTTGAATTAAGTCACCTCTTAATCTGCGCTGGGTTAAAGGAAATAGATTTAATTCTCTAAGACGCTCTTCGTATGGTTTGTTCTTTAGGCTAGGTATCATTTTGGTAACTCTACGTTGAACTCGTTCTAGCTTGTTTATATCTTTTTGGTAATAAGGGCACCAGGATTGAACACAGTATTCCAGAAGAGGGCGGACTAAGGAATTGTAAAGGGTTAGGATAACTTCTTTGGATTTATGCTCAAATCACCTGCCTATAAAGCCAATTATTTTGTTTGCCTTCTTAACAACTTCTGAACATTGTTGACTCGGTTTTAGGTTACTCGATATTGTTACTCCCAGATCGGTTTCTCTGTTTACATTCTTAAGCTGAGTGCCATTCATCGAATAGTTTGCTTTCTCATTTAGGTATCCGATATGTAGTACTTTACATTTATCCGCATTGAAACTCATTTGCCAAATTTGGGCCCAACATGACAATTTATCTAGATTGTGTTGCATATCGTCAACTTGTTCTTTTGAGAGTACGCTATTTGCAATTTTTGTATCGTCAGCAAATTTTGAGATTGTACAGGTGAGACCCTCATCTATGTCGTTGACGTAAATTAGAAAGAGAATTGGACCTAGTATCGATCCCTGGGATACCCCGCTACTTACATTGGTCCATTTAGATGCCTTACCATTTATGACTACTCTTTGCTTTCTGTCGCTGAGCCAATTATATATCCATTTCAACACACCATCTTGTATTCCATGCGCTTTTAGTTTTAGCAGTAAACGTTTGTGGGGGAACTTGTCAAAGGCCTTTTGAAAATCAAGGTATATAATATCTACAGCTTTACTCTCATCGTAGAGGTTGAGGATATCGTGGAAGAAGTCTAAGAGGTTTGTTAAACAGGAACGTTTTTTACGAAAGCCGTGTTGAGTATCTTTAAGTATGTTATTTTCCTCTAAGTGATTTACGAGTCTGTCTCGTATGACCGTTTCTAGCATTTTACATACAACTGAGGTTAAGCTAATTGGACGATAGTTACTGGGTAGGGATTTGCTGCCTTTTTTGAATATCGGTGTTACGTTGGCTAGCTTCCACTGATCAAGCATAGTTCCAGACTGCAAGGATTTATTGAATAGTAATGTCAGTGGTTTGGAGAGCTCATCCTTAGCTTCCTTTAGAACTCTAGGCGAGATTGTATCAGGTCCAGGCGTTTTATTTACCTTGAGTTTATCTAAACAATTCAATACTTCTCTCTCTGTAACGGTGATATTGCTTAGAACATCTGAATTATCAATCTGAATCGGCGATGGTGTAGGGATATCACTGAGGTCTTCTGTTGTAAAAACTGATGCAAAGAAGGTATTGAGGGCATTACTCATTTGTACTTCGTCTTTGATGTATTCTCCATTTTCATCGACTAACGGTCCAACAGTTGAAGTAACTACTTTTTTCTTTCTGATATAACTATAGAATTCTTTCGGGTTTGTTTTACTTTGATTCGCAATATGTAACTCTAAGGTCTTTTTACTTTGCTTAATTAACTTTTTGGCTTTGCGTCGAAGCTCTACAAATTTCACCCGTTCTTCGTCATTTTGTGAGGATTTTAATCTATCATTAGCAATTTTTTTAGCAACCAGGCAGTTTGAAATATCTTTATTCCACCATGTGGGCTTATTATTATGGCCTGGAAGCCGTATTTTCGATGGTATGCAGTCTTGCACTTCTTTTAGGTAAGTGGTTTCAAATAACTTCCAAGATGTATTTATGTCGTTATTGTTAATTAAAAAGCTCCAGTCAGTTTCTTTAAACATAGCTCTAAGTTTATGGAAGTTTGCTTTCTTGAAATTAGGGACTTTTTCGATGCTACTATTTGGTTCGTTACTAGTAAACTTTAAAGTGAAAGTTATCATACGATGGTCGCTGTTACTGAATTCATCACCAACATTCAAATTCTCTATTAATTCTTCTTTTGCTGCAAGTACAATGTCAAGAACGTTATTACCACGGGTCGGCGTTCGAACAAATTGATAAAGCGAACTCTCTTGCAAGTTCGTATACAAGTCATGTCCGGAGTGTGAAGTCAGAGTATCGCCCCACTTGGTCACAGGTAAATTAAAGTCGCCAAAAATTACGGTATCTTGTGAGTTACTTACATCTGCAATTTGTGCGTAAATTTCTCGGTCAGTTTGCACTGATTGAGCTGGAGGTCTGTATATTAATGCAAGTATTATTTTTGTACCTTTATTATTCTTTATTAGCACAACAGATGTGTCGACGTTCACAATTTGAGGTTTTGACAAGAGGATAGAGTTAAGACTTTCTTTGATATAAAGTAAAACGCCACCTCCCTTTCGATTTATTCGGCTTTTCTCAAACATTACATAACCGGGAAGTGAATACTCTGCTAAAAAGTATCTATCTTCTGTATTGAGCCAAGATTCTGTTATGCCAATCACATCATAATTTTCTGTATACACTAGCTCCTCTAAATCTGAAAATTTATTGCGTATGCTACGAGCGTTTGCATAGAAAACCTTTAAATTTGTTATTGTAGAACTCACGGAACGCTCTTTAATAATATTTTTGGTTCTTGTCGAATCTACATTTATGTTCATGGCTGTCCTCGGTCCTCCCTGTCTTCGGTCCTTATCGCTGGTGGTCCTCGGTTGCCTCTGTTTTTTACTTGGCGTTGGATGATTTAAGTCACTGCTGCTTCTTCTCGGATGGCATTTTTTGATCCATGGCTGCGGACTGCTTCGTGTAGGAGACGACCCATGCGTGCTGAACCCACAGGGTTTAGATGAGTGCCATCCTTGCGGAACAGAGTAGGCTGGGTGTAGAAGTTGTCCCAGAGGTTGATGAATTCAACTTCTTCCCTCAGACACAAATATTTTAGTCGGCTATTTGTGCTGAAGGCCTTGTCGTAGAATTTGTCAGGTGCGTCGATCTTGGGGAGAATGCCTGAGATGATGATATTCCTTGACTTGTTTTTGTAGTGCTGGATCATCTTGCAATATTTCTCCATCAACTCTTCGAATTTGGTGCGCATGACGTCATTTGAACCAGCATGGATGACAGAAAGGGTATTTTCATTTGCATCTTTTGTGGTATCTTCGAAGGCTTCCACAATATTGTCCAGTCCAGCTCCTGGGATGCAAAATCTTTTTCGTCGATTTGGGACTCTGTCGCAGAACTCTTCGACCTGTTCTCGTAGGATGGAATCCCCAACGATCCTGGTCTCTTTTGGTTCGTCTTCCATCTCTACCAATATCTCAAATCTGTTTGACATTGTGCCTGGTAGATGAGACCTTTTCTGCGTTGGCCGTGCACCGTTCCTCACTGGTGTAAATCCAGAAACCTGTGGTGGCGTGTCTCTGCGTACAGGTCGGGGAGAGGAGTGGTTAGAATGTGGGTGAGGGGTTGGTACTGTTCGTGGGACAAGGGAGAGAGAAAGAAAGCAAGACATTTCCCCCTCTCAACAAAGGCAATGTGAATATAACACACACATGCAACTGAACTAGGTTATATAAGTTCAGGGAGATGTGACAGTGACACCCTCACACCCAGGGGGAGTCTGTTGGTGCATCTTGAAAAAACAGACTGCTTATACTTCAATAACACTACAAGACACCACAACTACATTTTTTGTTAGTATTTTTATTTTTTATTTTATTTTGTATTTTTGTATTTAAATATTTTCTTCTATACAGAAACACAACTCCTATATTACGACCCTACGCTGGGCTACATACGGCAACCAATAAGCACCAGACAAACATGCTAATCAAACCAAAGTAGGAGGCTACACCAACACTGACTGAACGGCGAGGGTTCTCCTTATAACATACCCTCCCTTGACAAACAATCAGCCAGAACATTAGTAGTGCCCCTAACATGCCACACATCCAAACTGTGTTCCTTCAGAAAAACATCACCTGCCACTGATAAAGTGCCCAGTCCATTACAAGACTGGCACTTCTCTTCGCTCTCTCCGACAACGGGACCTGCCAATAACCTGTCACTAATTTCACCTTAGTGATGAACGTGGCAGCCCCGATGCGGTCTATGGGGTCGTCAACTCTGGGTAATGGAGAGGTGTCTGTCTGGGATAATGCACTAACACTACAGCAATCAACACAAAAAGGCTCCCACCACTCTGCTCAGGTTGCAGAGTCACTGGCAAAGACCACTCATGATATCCCTTATCCCTCAGACCCTTCTCCAACATGTAGTCCAGCTCTGCTTTTAAGACAGGCTGTCGAGCAGGATGTATACGGTAGGGAGCCAACTTGAGCTTTGCACTGTCTCCAGCCTCTATGTCAGGTGCCACCCCGGATATCAGGCCTGGAGAATCAACAAACAGGCGGAAGTACTGCCACAGACTAGTAAACAACTCTTGGCGCTTAGGAACAAGAGGTTGCAACTTATCTCAAAGAACAAAGAAAAGCATACTCATTGCCCTCCCACAACTCAGCCGGGACCGCAGCCTCTAAACTAGTCTCCCTCCTTCTCCTCCTTCGTCCCTAATACAGCCAGGTCATGAGAAGGACAATCTGTGCCACCTGTGCAGTCACTCCCACAATTCATAAGTGCCAAGGTTTCCCCGCCGATACCATACATGCGCACCCCCACATTCCTTGCAGCTACACCTGCCTGCGCAGCATCACCGCCTTCAGCGCCACAGCCAGATGCAGTCGGTCTATGATAGGGCTGTTGCATTTTTACTAAGGCAGCTTTGGGAGGCTATGCGACGGTCGGGCGTATCTATTACATAGTTAACCTCACCAATCTGCTTAATGTCCTGATACTAACCACAAAACTTAGCAGCCATGGGTCGACCCTGAACTGACAACCGTGCCAAAGCCTCGTCGCCCACCTTGAACACTATAGATTTAGCCTGTTTGTTACAAGGGTCTCTCATCTTCGTGTTCATGCTGCTAACCGAGATAGCCTCCGGGTATCTAGTGGTAGTATCAATTAAAGTGTGCAAGTATTTATCTCCCGAACTGGTGGGTAATAAGGGAAGAACCCTGTCAACTATGACACGAGTCAATGGCGGTTCAACTGCAGGTGTAGGGATCAAAGGTGCCACGGGTATTCCTGGGTGGGGTTCTCCAACTACCTTACCAATATGATACATCAAAAAAGAAGCCACCGATGCATGCATATTAGGCCACCAAAAATGAAAAAGTAGCCTATCAGTAGTCTCACATACCCCTAAATGATCCGCCAGTGGTGCCACCTACGTTAGCCTAACCAGCTCCTCCCTGAACTGGGCAGGCACCACTAACTGCTCCTCCCCCAAACCTGAGTTCGTATCCAGCGTCCACTGCTGATACAACAATGCCCCTTTTAAAATAAGTTCTCGGCTTGACCGTTCTTCCCACCAGTCGTACCAACCTTCTTAAACAGGAGGCCCAGACTGGGGTCCTCTTGCTGCAACTTGCTCAGTGTGTTTCTAGGTAGCTCCATCAAGGCAGTTACCTCTGACCTCTCAAAAATATCAGAAGGTTGAGACGGTATCATTATGTCAGACTCCTCGCCCAGCACTAGGTCACCTCTACTAGTCACAGTAGCCTCACGGGGGTCAGCCAAGCCCACAGCTGTCTCCGGACCAGTGTCATCTAGTGGCGCATCATGGGATTTTTTTTTTTCTATGTGATTGAGGGAGGCAAAAGGCAGAATTGCGTATAGCGAGTGCCTCCCCCATAGTTGAAAGAGTGACAGGGCCAAAATCAAGGGACGATCGAGCCAAAATGCCTGGACACACGGAGTTTGAAGCAATTTAAGTCATAGGAAGAGGGAAAGACTGATTCTGGGAGAGAGTTCCAGAGCTCAGCTGTTGAGTAGAAGAAAGTTTGGGAGTAACGTTTCACTCTTGGGTTAGAGAGTTGCACAGAGTAGGGGTGGGATTGAGTTGCAAGACGGGTACCACATGCCCTACGTAAAGGAGGTGGTATGCACTGGGAAAGCTCTGAGGAACACTGATTATTATAGTAGCGATAGAATAGCGAGAGAGATGCAACATTGCGGCGGAGAGAGAGAGATTGCAGAGAGTTGGTGAGTGGACGGGAGTTAATGATACGAAAGGCCTTCCTTTCAACTTTGTCTAGGAGAGTGGTGTGAGAGGATCTTCCCCACACATGTGAACAATTCTCAATACAAGGATGCACTATGCCCCTGTACAGAGCAAGAAGCTGTGTTGGGGAAAAGAACCCCATAAGGCGGTTGAGCACACCCAGCTTCTGGGAGGCTGCCTTAGCAAGACTGGTAATATGGTCCTTCCAAATGAGAGCAGAAGAAAAAGAGACACCAAGAATATTGAAAGAAGATGAAGTGTTGATTTTTGTATTGTTGAAGAATAAGGGATAGTCCGCTGGGAGATCCTGACGGGTAGATAGATGGAGAAATTGGGTTTTGGAAGCATTAACGGTAACAAGGTTTTCTCTGCCCCAATTGGAGATAGTATTTAGAACAGAATTTGAGAGTTCTATGGCTTCATTACGTTTGTCGTTAAGGGATTGCTGGCTGGGGCGTTCTGAAAAACTAATGGAGTAGTGTAAGGTTGAGTCGTCTGCGTATGAATGGATGGGAATTAAGGTACAGTTAAGGAGTTCATTTATAAAAATTAGAAAGAGAAGAGGAGATAGGACAGAGCCCTGAGGAACACCAGAGTTTATAGGGTGAGGAAGTGAACAATGGCCTTCCACAACCGCGGCCATGGAACGGCCGGAAAGGAAATTAGAGACAAAGGCACAGATGGAGGGATAGAAACCGAAGGAGGGTAGTTTAGAAATTAAAGATTTGTGCCAGACTCTATCGAAAGCTTTCGATATGTCTAGTGCAATAGAAAAAGTCTCACCGAAGTCCCGAAAGGAGGATGACCAAGAGTTAGTAAGATATGAAAGAAGATCACCAGTAGAGCGACCCTTAAGGAAGCCATACTGGCGATCTGAGAGCAGATTATGAGAAGAGAAATGCTTAAGAAATTTGGAAGCAAGAATAGTTTCAAAAACTTTAGAAAGACAAGAGATGAGAGCAATTGGACGATAGTTGGAGGGTTGAGAGTGGTCACCCTTCTTTGGGACAGGTTGAATGTGAGCAAACTTCCAGCATGAAGGGAAGACGTTAGAGGATAGACAGAGACGAAAGAGTTTGCCTAGGCAGGGAGTCAGCACGGATGCACAGTTTTTGAGAACAACAGGAGGAGGGATGGCCCGCACTCATGGCTGTCGGCCCCCGCATCCACTAAATCATCCACCTGTTGTGCCAAATGTGCCACTGATTGGGTCACTGCACCAACAGGGTAGATAGAGTCCATGTTATCTTCTTGCAAACAACCACCACCAGGGGGCACAAAAGCAGCCTCAGCGACGACTGTAGAAGGTGGGAAAACTACATCCCCTGCCAAGTCAGTCCCGAGTAAAAAGTCCACCCCTCAACTGGCAGAGTGTCCACCATGGCCACATTACACTTGGCAGACAAAAGTGGGCACTCTAGGGTCACCGAGACTAAATCACAGAATTGTTCACTGTTGATTCCCCTGCACATAACAAACTCTCCTGTGCTAATAGGTCCCCCTGTCAGGTTGAGACACATGGATTGTTGCGCACCAGTATCCCTAAACACCTTGACAGGGTAAGTCTGCTCCCCAACCCGTACAAATCCATCATGTATGAATGGCCGACACCAATCAGGGGAAGTCTGGTTATGCTCAGGTGGTGATACCATCGGGGGCGGCAAAGTGCTTACTACCCTGCTTCGCGCTGGCCAACACTGCCCCCCAAACTCACCAGTACCTGGCTTGCCTTTCACAGGCACCTCCCCTAATGTCGCCACCAACTGGACAGCCTTGGGTTCCTGGGTAGCTTTCCATTTCGCACACTGAGGTTTAATATGACCCACTTGCTTGCAAAAATAACATCTCACTTCCGTAGAAGCTTGCTGGTTGTCAGCCTTCGTATAATGTTGTGTCCTATTTGTGGTACTTTTGGGTGATGATTGGCAAGCTGATACTGTGGCTGCTTGGTGCACAGGTAAGTGTTACGATCGGGTCTCGTATAAATCAGTGGCTCTTATACATTGGACTAGACTGGCATAAATACAACAACAGAAACGCTAGATCCAACCCCTGATATATAATCCCGTCGAACAAAGAACACATATACCCTCCAGAGTTATATCTGCGATAGCGGGGTATCTTAACTCTCAGTATCTATGTGCTTCTACTATACGCTGATGTTCTCTGAAACAGCCTATTACCTATAACATATGGTTGCTTAGTTATGGTACACAAGGAAAAGATAGTTAACTTAATTAAATCACAAGAGTGATCTAATGCAAACAAGAAGAAGGTTTACTTAACGTTACGTTAATCAATAATATCTGTCACTCCTTTATGAAAGAAAGTGTTGTAAAGTTCTCAAGCACCGAACAAGGAATCTTCTGAATAATGTCGGATGCTACTAAGAAGAACGTATCGGAAATGGAATCACAAAATAGCAGGAGGCAGGATAATGCACGTGTAGGCTAAATACACAAAAAGGCTGGACCTATAATGTTATTGGACACAAGAATATTATAAGCGGTGCAACAGTAATAATGCTCGCCACGAAAAAGTAGTACTCCTATTAACAAAACCGGTCTATGCTGGTTGTGTCTCTCTACCGCAACCTAGACCTCAAAATGCTTGTGTAGAAATAATGGGTATGCATAAAAGAGTATATGATCTAATCCAGCTAATGTCTACCCGGGTTAATAAAGTCTAGCTGGGATGCGCAAAGGTACAGAATTCTGGTGGAGCAAGGCAGCTCCTAGCCTAGTGTGGACCTTGGGTCTGTGCGGCCTGATTACGTTAATATGAAGGGGTGCTCTCTTGAGGATTCTCGATCACAAGTATTGAGTATCCTCCTGGCGACCCTCAAAAGTAAAAGCAAATAGAGTTAGAACTGTGTTGGGTGGATTAGGCAAGCAGCCCTCATGCACTACACAGTCTAAACTCCAAGGTACACAGACAAAAGATCCACCCAGGTAACCCACAGAATCCGTAGTGTCGTGCAGCTCAAAAGTAGCCTACACACAGTGAAAACACCAACAGCAAGGTACCTGATCCCTAGTCTAGCATTATTTAACCCTGTAGAAACATTAGTGATTGATGGAGACAGTCCGAGCAATACAATCTCCCCAAAAGACAATGACTATCTTCAACCTTAGCCTAGTACATAAGAAATGTGAGATCCAGTATATAATACAGTCTGGCCACCAATTCAAGGTGTGGATGCAGGGAACCAGAGGGGGATTGATATTAATAAAAGGTGAGGAAGTAGTGGAAATGATAGAGGCGGTAGAAGAGAAAGATTCTAAGACAAGAGTGTGGAACAGTTCAAGGGAGATGCTTAGAGTATGCTGTTTGGGAAGGATCTGACCAGGGTATTTCCAGGGACCGCATGTGTGGAGTCCCAGTTCGCAGGAATGGCACGAGGGCGCGCGACAGTCGCCCAGTAAGCAGCCGCCTAGTAGGCCGTGTTAGGCAGGAGGCAACGAATCCCGCGAAGCCTATGTAAGGGGGCCGGCCACGCGCCACACTCAGCACCAAGTCACACCACCTGGTCTCTCTCTCTCTCTCTCTCCCGCTCGCCTTCCCATCATTCAATTACTTAACACAATACTTTCAATTGACTAAATAAAATAGAAAGGATTGTGACAGACGAAAACAAAGAACAGTTCTGAACTGTCTGCAACACAAGCTTTCTCGAGAAGGAAAGTACACAATGATAGGTAGACTGTAGGTACATTCTCTGCCCTGGCGAGTCCTAGCGAGTAAGCCATGCGGGTCTGGGGGAAGCGGTGAGCGTCACATAAGTCTCTCCTGTCACCAATGCTCCCCATGCACGTGCCACGCTGGGCTAGTGCAAAGTCATCAGCCCAAACTGCTGCTTCCCTTATTGATTTAAACCGCTTTACTTTTAATTTTGTCCCAATGCCCTTTTCAACTATGCTGGTAAACTGCTCCATCAGCCAAACCTTACACGCCGCCTCAAAAGTACTAGCCGACTATGAATGCAGCCACCTCTAGCAGGTACCAGGCACATTCCACGTGCGATTCCCCCTGCTGCTTCCGAGCCCCCCTGAAGGCCAACCTGTAAGCCTCGGGACGCAGCTCGTAGGCTTTTAACACAGCCTCTTTAAGTACATCATACTCTAGCTCTTGCACTTTTAGGCAATCGTATGCATCAAGAGCCTTGCCTTTTAAAACATTAGACACCAACACTGCCCAGCGCTGCCTCGGCCACTGACACTCGTGGGCCCTCTTCTCAAAACGCAAGAACCACTCTGTGACCTTGAGTTCATCGAAGACCGGCACGAGTTTCATCCTTCGAGACAACAGCATCTCTTCTGCCTCCCTATCCCACTGTCTCTCTTCTCTCTCGGCCTGTATTCTCTTCTCCTCTATCTCCATCTTCCTCAATGCAATTATCTCTTCTCTATCTTTCCGTCCCTCTTCTCTATCTCTCTCTCTCTTCTCTCTCTTCCTGTATTCTCTTCTCCTCTATCTCCAATCTCTTAAGCTGGAGCTCAACCTCTGGACTCCTTCTTGACCCTATCGTGGTCATAGGAGGAAACTGGGCGAAAGGGGGAACATTGTGCTGAGCAGCCACTGTATGAGTGGCAGTGAAATGCAGGGGTGTGGCCAACGACACATGGGGGGAAGAAGGAGGATACTGAGGTTTTGCTAGCATAACTTGAAATCAATGTACTGGCCATAGGGGCCTGAACATAGCCCTGTGAAAATGAAGGGGCCGTACTGATAGGGTTAAATGCTGACGGTGGAGGCGTGGTGCCAGGTGCTGTGGTAATAGTAGGAGACTGCCTACATACAGTCTTACCTTGCTCTGGAGTTGTTGCTCCACTCCGATCCCCAGCAGAATGGTAGCCATCATCCATGACACAAGTACTATCTTCCTGAAGACCATTCTGCTGTGCAACTAGCTTAGACACCTCTTGAACTAACTCTGCCTTAGCCATACCACTGCACCTCCAACCATGCATCTCCAACACACGTCTAAATCATCACTACTCCTGCTAGCAACCTCTTCTTGACAAGGTTGGGTTGTAATAAACTGCAAAACGTCCTCCTTCCCCACAATATGAACAGGAATGTAATCAATATGTGACATCTTAGCAATAGTTGCGGACACGGGTTTATGAAATAAGAGTACTATGTCCGTAGACTTTCAACTGCAAAAATCACTGACAATCTAAATATAATTGCTTCACACACCACAAGAACTCTATACTATCACACTATCCTAGGCGAGGTCGCCACTGTTACGAGGGGGGCCAGGGGAAAACAAATGCTCAAATAGCCTAGCCCACAGCACTGGCAAAAAGACAACGCGGTAGCAAAAAGACACCAATGCTGTAGACCTGCACCCAAAACTGCCCACTTCACCACACTAACCTTGCAACAGACACGCTTTTAATATCTGACTCAACACCAAGACACGCAGGTTCTCTTGGAAAAATTGTTATCTTCCTCTTGGCTCCATCAAAGCAGCAACAAGGAGACACAAAAATAATTTATTGCCCCCGAGTCTGGTAGATAATGCGTATAGTATTTAACCCTTGTTTGGCGGTGCCCGACTTAAGGCGGGTTAGAGAACCAAGACCTAAAGAGCGGGGCGCGACTCTAAGTCCAATGCGATGTTGAGCACATAATCGGCTCTGAGAGAGAGTGCAAGCGGTGGGAGCAGCGCGGGCTGGCTCTGACCGTTCGGCACGGCCACCGTACCGCGACTGGCCCCACCTCCACAACCATCCACATCCACTGCCTCTATAGACAGGGAAATATCTAAGAAAATTACCGTATTTTAGGGTTTTTGTACTCGCGTTGCAACATCGTTGCAAGACAACCTGCGGTCGTACATGGATGGTTCAGGTGTCATTGGAGAGCTCAATTGTCGCCCTTTCAAAGATATAGTACATACTTGTATTATGCTCTGGCTCTTGTTTATGCATGTAAAAGAGCATGGAATGAAGCTCGTTTAGGGTAAATCTGCCCGCTTGGCAGGTAGTAAAAGTAACAAACCTAGCCGCTCGTTGAGTGTTAGCGTACTTCTATTCTAGCCTCCACATAACTGAGGAAACATAATAGTTGGTATTCCAGTAGGTTGTGGTAGGCTACTCATAGCCAACCCCAAACCACTGTGGATACCAACATCAAAAAGAAAGAATACACACATATATTAACAATACACAATGCAGCAAAAAATAATGGAAGATAATTGGAAGAGGAAAAAGGTATGAAGCTTATATTTAAGATTGCGAGATAAGAAGATGCAGTATTTCTAGGTAACAAATGAAGAACCTCCTGTATGCAAAATAATGAAGATGAAACAATATTTTATGGTTTAAATGACTCCCCAGACTTGCTCTGCTACTACTCAATAGGGAACAATGAAAAGATATGCGGTATCTAGGGAAACGTTGAAGCAAGCCTGGGACAGACTCCACAGCATGTGTGCTCCGTAAGGGGTCTGTAACTCGAGTGAGTATCCTGAGGCCACGAGAATCCCCCCAGAAGCCCGAGTGGGAAGGAAAGCTCCAGGCGCCCCTAGACTACGTAATTATATCAGGCGCCTCTGTACTCATCAAAAACACAAAAGTAGTCAAATAAACATACGATATCATTGTGCAAACTTATGATAAACTATAATAGTCCCACAAGGGCTAATTAAACTAAAGTAATTACACTCTTAGTAAACACGCCAAGGTGGCACTGCATGGGGCCCCACACTGGCGGCAACTCGGGACAAGGGAGAGAGAAAGAAAGCAAGATATTTCCCCCCTCTCAACAAATGCTATGTGAATATAACACACACATGCAACTGAACTAGGTTATATAAGTTCAGGGGGATGTGACAGTGACACCCTCACACCCAGGGGGAGTCTGTTGGTGCATCTTGAAACAACAGACTGCTTATACTTCAATAACACTACAATACATACACAACTACAGTATTTTTTAGTATTCTTATAGTTTTTTATAGTTTTGTATTTAAATATTTTCTTCTATACAGAAACACAACAACTCCTACTTTATGACCCTACGCTGGGCTACATACGGCAACCAACAAGCACCAGACATAAACATGCTAATCAAACCAAAGTAGGAGGCTACACCAACACTGACTGAACGGCGAGTGTTTTTTTTTTTTTTTTTTTTTTTTTTTTAAGAGACAATGAACGGAGGAAGGAAAAACACAGATAAAACAAAAGGTCCATGTGCCTAAAGGCATCCTCCATTCATAAAATGTTTGTAACAACTGGATTTAAACATTTGTTGATTGTAAGTTTGTGGAAAGCAATTCGAGGGAAGTGAATTCCAAAGAGTAGTAGCTCTGGGGATAAATGAATTCTGATAAGCAGAAGTTCTGCATTGTGGAGGAGAAAGTGTAAATTCATGGGCGCTCTCAGCTGCCCTAGTTCTACGGGGAAAGATGTGGAGAGGCGGCACAATTGAAGCAAGTTCCTCGGAACAATTGCTGTGAAAATATCTGTAGAATAATGCAAGGGATGCAACGTTTCTTCGTATGGCTAATGTAGGAAGGTCCTGTGTGATTGCAGGGTTATTGATTAATCTAATAGCTTTATTTTGAATTTTGTCCAACTGCCTCAATGCAACCACTCCACTTCCACCCCACAGAGGTGAACAGTAATCCATCTGAGAGCGCACATGACTTTTATATATTACGGCCAACTGCTCGTCAGTGAAGAATTTCTCGAACTCTGTACAGGAGTCCCAGTTTTTTAGAGGCATTCTTACATGCTTCTAAACATAATGTGTCCAGCTCAAGTTAGTAGTTAATGTTACACCGAGAATGTCAATACTAGGGGAAGTGGGAATATTTACATCATTAAAAAATATATGGGAGTCAGTGAGATTCTGTCGGTTAGAAAATTGAATGTACTTGGTTTTCTGTGCATTAAAGGAAACTAGATTCTCTTGTCCCCATTCATTAATTCTAGAAAGGTCCCGGTTCAGAGAAATTGCAGTGTTTTATTTTTGAATTTATAAGATCGGGTTGGGTGAAAGAATTGGTAAATGTGAAGGAACTGTGGAGTGTTGAGTCATCTGCGTAGGAATGTATTGGATTATGAGTGGTAGATATGAGATCATTGATATGAATGAGGAACAGAGTTGGGGCCAAAACTGATCCCTGGGGAACACCAGCATTTATTGAGTGAAATTGAGAATAAAGGCCATCTACCATTACACGTATTTTTCTGTTATGAAGATAAGAAGAAATTAGTGGAACTAATGATGCAAGCCGTAGTGTGACATCTTCGACAATAAGGATTGATGCCAGACTCTATCAAATGCCTTTGATATATCCATGCTATTGTATGTGTTTCACCATGTTGGTCTGTAGCTTGGTTGATTTGATGCGTAAGAAGGCAAAGAATGTCTGCAGTTGATCGACCTCGTCTAAACCATATTGCCTATCACTGATTAATTTATTATTCTCCAGATGCTTAATTATGTGATTATTTAATATAATTTCAAAAACTTTGCCAAGAGTGCAAGTTATAGCTATTGGTCTGTAGTTTGATGGATCTGAAGAGGCACCTTTTTTAGGAACTGGATGGATGTTTGCTTCTTTCCAGGGTACTGGGAAGCATGAGGTATGAGTACACAGACGGAAAAATTTTGCCAATACAGGAGCGAGCACCAAGGAGCAATTCTTAAGTACTATTGGAGGAATTTCATCTGGACCAGGAGCCTTATCTACTGAGAGATTCTGCAAGATAGTTTTGACATGTCTGGTGTGGATCTTAAGTGAGGGAATTTCAGGTGAATTAAAATTAATACAGGGACATCTTGATTTATGTCATCTAAGGTTGAGTTGGTGGAGAAAATATCTGCAATAAGGTTAGCTTTACCTCGTGGGTCACTTACAAGATTGCCAGTCGGAAATTTTAATGGTGGAATGGATGAAGCAGTAGTGAAGTTGGATTTGAATGAGTTTAAGAGTAGACCAAAATATTTTGTTATCATTTGGATTATTTAGAAGTTTATTTGCCTGCTTATGGAGAAAGTTTGATTTAGTTAGGTTTAATACAGTTTTGGCATGATTTCTGATGTTTCTAAAGTAATTAAAGGCTTCATGTGTTTTTGATCTTGTGTATGCATTGGAGGCTATTGCTTTTTGTTCAGTTACTCTAGCACAATTATGGTCAAACCATTTAGGTGAATTAGATCTTTTACTGTACTTTTGATGAGGAATAAAAGTTTCCATTCCAATTTTTACAAAATCTTGTATGTGGCTCAAGGTGGAGTGTGCATCATTAGAAAAGAAAGAGGTCCAGGGAATATCAATAAGAAACCTTGAAGACCCTCCCAGTCTGCCCTATCGTAATGCCATTTAGTCACCAAAACAGGTTCAGAGTGGGAAGGTGTGGTAGGTGATAGACAGGTGGCCTGTATCAGACAGTGATCAGAAGATCCAAGTGGGGACCTCACTGTAACATCATAATTTTCTGAATTGGTGTTAAAAATAAGTCCAGTTAGTGGAATTATGATTAGGATTATCTGGTACACGGGTGGGTTGGTTGACTAGTTGAATGAGATTAAATGAGTCTGCAAATAGCTCACATTCAAGACCAGCCATCATCAGTCCTGGCTGAATGAGTGAGCCATTCAACATTATGGACATTAAATCACCCAACACAGTGATTTCAGAAGAAGCATTTAAGTTGAGGACACTGAGTTGTGAGGACCGAGAATCAAAAAGACTTTGCTCTGGAGGAGTATTTGGGGAACGGTAGATGCAACATATGTATTTAAATTTACCAGCAGAAATTAATTTGTATATAGAATAATCAAATAGGGACAATTGAAACTAGTAACCTCCCTCCAGGGCAATTTCTCGGATTTTGCGAAGCACATACACCACCTTTAGGTCTGAAATTTTGGAGCAGTTGATACCTGAAAAATTAAATCTAGATGTGTCAGATGTGGATGTTACTTGAGTCTCTGTCAAAAAAAGGAGAGTAGGGGATTCTGCTTGAAGAAATTGGTGTACAGAATTGATGTTAGAGTGAAGTCCCCTTATATTACTAAAGAAATAGCTGTACTGACAAGCAGCTTTGGGACGTTGCAATGCTCTTGACACAGTCGCATGATGACGACCGGGAGGGCCCTGTGTCAATAACCCAACCCTGCCGGGGGTGGATATCCGAGGGACCACCAGGTTTGCTCTTAACAATTCTCCTAACAGTTCTCCTAAGTTCTCCTAACAGTTCTCCTTAAAACATACCCTCCCGTGACAAACAATCAGCCAGAACATTAGCAGTGCCCCTAACATGCCACACATCCAAACTGTGTTCCGGCAGAAAAACATCACCTGCCACTGATAAAGTGCCCAGTCCATTACAAGACTGGCACTTCTCTTCGCTCTCTCCGACAACGGGACCTGCCAATAACCTGTCACTAATTTCACCATAGTGATGAATGTGGCAGCCCCGATGCGGTCTATGGGGTCGTCAACTCTGGGTAATGGAGAGGTGTCTGTCTGGGATAATGCACTAATACTACAGCAATCAACACAAAAATGGCTCCCACCACTCTGCTCAGGTTGCAGAGTCACTGGCAAAGACCACTCATGATATCCCGTATCCCTCAGACCCTTCTCCAACATGTAGTCCAGCTCTGCTTTTAATTCTTTCACTGTTGGGTGTTTTGGGCTATTTAGGGCATATTCAGGTACTCCTGAATGATAAATCAAGCATCTGCATGAAATGAACTGTATTCTGCCGAAAACCAGGCGAAAATAGCTTCAAAATGAGACCAGAACGGGCCTTGTAGGTGGTCTGGTTCACCCGCAGCGGTGCCATAGAAACGCGGGAAACCCGCTATTTATTAGCACTCGCTCGCTCGGCAACACTGTTGTGAGAGGCAGTGAGAGACCCGCGCGAGACACAGTCTACCTCAGTGGGCCGCTGGCTGCTCTGAGGGTCGGAGGTAGGCCCCTCATGCTCCCGCCCACTGACTCTCAATTTCTACTGTTTTAACAGGCTTTTAAAGCCTGGAAATTGCTGTAAATTGCCAGGACGTTCCCGAACGTCACCCGCAGCGAAAGGGTTAAGACAGGCTGTCGAGCAGGATTTATACAGTAGGGAGCCAACTTGAGCTTTGCACTGTCTCCAGCCTCTATGTCGGGTGCCACCCCGGACTTCAGGCCTGGAGAATCAACAAACAGGCGGAAGTACTGCCACAGACTAGTAAACAACACCTCTTGGCGCTTAGGAACAAGAGGTTGCAACTTAGCTTGAAGAACAGCATGCTCATTGCCCTCCCACAACCCAGCCGGGACCGCAGCCTCTAAACTATAGTCTCCCTCCTTCATCCCTAATACAGCCAGGTCATGAGAGGGACAATCTGTGCCTCCTGTACAGTCACTCCCACAATTCATAAGTGCCAAGGCTTCCCCGCCGATGCCATACATGCGCACCCCCACATCCCTTGCGGCTACACCTGCCTGCGCAGCATCACCGCCTTCAGCGCCACGGCCAGATACAGTCGGTCTATGGTAGGGCTGTTGCATTTTATTAAGGCAGCATTGGGAGGCTATGCGACGGTCGGGCGTATCTATTACATAGTTAACCTCACCAATTTGCTTAATATCCTGATACTGACCACAAAACTTAGCAGCCATGGGTCGACCCTGAACTGACAACCGTGCCAGAGCCTCGTCGCCCACCTTGAACACCATAGATTTAGCCTGTTTGTTACCAGGGTCTCTCATCTTCGTGTTCATGCTGCTAACCGGGATAGCCTCCGGGTATCTAGTGGTAGTATCATAAAGTGTGCAAGTATTTATCTCCCGAACTGGTGGGTAATAAGGGAAGAACCCTGTCAACTATGACACGAGTCAATGGCGGTTCAACTGCAGGTGTAGGGATCAAAGGTGCCACGGGTATCCCTGGGTGGGGTTCTCCAACTACCTTACCAATATGATACATCAAAAAAGAAGCCACCGATGCATGCATATTAGGCCACCAAAAATGAAAGAGTAGCCTATCAGTAGTCTCACATACCCCTAAATGAACCACCAGTGGTGCCACCTGCGTTAGCCTAACCAGCTCCTCCCTGAACTGGGCAGGCACCACTAACTGCTCCTCCCCCTAATCTGAGTTCGTATCCGGCGTCCACTGCTGATACAACAATGCCACTTTTATAATAAAGTTCTCTGCTTGACCGTTCTTCCCACCAGTCGTGCCAACCTTCTTAACACCTTACGAGCGGCCTATGCGGTTTATTTATGTGTACCGCACAGCGGGGTGTTTTTAGCCAAAATAGGGCTGTTTACGTGATCATTTTCATGCCTAAATAAGACCCAGAACGTAAAACAAGTACCTATCCCTGAAAGGGCATAAACAGAGCTTTCGAATGACACCATAACGATCCTTGTATGATGGATAGTTTTCTTGCAATAACCGTGCAACGCGAGTGCAAAAAGCAGGTAATTCGGTACTTTCAGTACATAATTGAGTATGTAGCGAGTGAGAGAGGGAGGAGGGAGCTGAGATTTGTGTCAGTAGGTTCGCCGCGGTGGTCTGGAGCAGTCATACGCTCGCTAGTCTCCTGCCACCACTTGTCTCTCTCTCACATTACGTGCTGAAATTGCCACTCGAGTTATGTCGAGCGCCGCCACATAGTCCAGCTTTATTTAACTCGACTTATGTTGCTCGCCGCTAATTAAGGGTTAAACAGAAGGCCCAGACTGGGGTCCTCTTGCTGCAACTTGCTCAGTGTGTTTCTAGGTAGCTCCATCAAGGCAGTTACCTCTGACCTCTCAAATATATCAGAAGGTTGAGATGGTATCACTATGTCAGACTCCTCGTCCGGCATTAGGTCACCTCTACTAGTCACAGTAGCCTCATGGGTGTCAGCCAAGCCCACAGCTGTCTCCGGACCAGTGTCATCTTGTGGCGCATCATGGGATGGCCCGCACTCATGGCTGTCAGCCCCCGCATCCACTAAATCATCCACCTGTTGTGCCAAATGTGCCACTGATTGGGTCACTGTACACAACAGGGTAGATAGAGTCCATGTTATCTTCTTGCAAACAACCACCACCATGGGGCACAAAAGCAGCCTCAGCGACGACTGTAGGAGGCGGGAAAACTACATCCCCTGCCAAGTCAGTCCTGAGAAAACAGTCCACCCCCTCAACTGGCAGAGTGTCCACTATAAGGCCACCTTACACTTGGCAGACAAAAGTGGGCACTCTAGGTTCACCGGGACTAAATCACAAAGTTGTTCACTGTTGATTCCCCTGCACATAACAAACTCTCCTGTGCTAATTGGTTCCCCTGTACGGTTGCGACACATGGATTTATGCGCACCAGTATCCCTAAACACCTTGACAGGGTAAGTCTGCTCCCCATCAAGTACAAATCCATCATGTATGAATGGCCGACACCAATCAGGGGAAGTCTGGTTATGCTCAGGTGGTGATACCATCTGGGGCGGCAAAGTGCTTACTACCCTGCTTCGCGCTCTCCAACACTGCCCCCCAAACTCACCAGTACCTGGCTTGCCTTTCACAGGCACCTCCCCTAATGTCGCCACCAACTGGACAGCCTTGGGTTCCTGGGTAGCTTTCCATTTAGCACACTGAGGTTTAATATGACCCTCTTGCTTGCAAAAATAACATCTCACTTCCGTAGAAGCTTGCTGGTTGTCAGCCTTGGTATAATGTTGTGTCTTATTTGTGGTACCTTTGGGTGATGATGGGCAAGCTGATACTGTGGCTGCTTGGTGCACAGGTCGGTCTCTCCTGTCACCAATGCTCCCCATGCACGTGCCACGCTGGGCTAGTGCAAAGTCATCAGCCCAAACTGCTGCTTCCCTTATTGATTTAAACCACTTTACTTTTAATTTTGTCCCAATGTCCTTTTCAACTATGCTGGTAAACTGCTCCATCAGCCAAACCTCACACGCTGCCTCAAAAGTACCAGCCGACTCTGAATGCAGCCACCTAGCTTGAATATCTATTCCAAAGGGAAATACTGCCTCATCATCTCCTAATGACTATCGCCTTATCTCCATTACACCTATCCTATCCAAGCTCTATGAGAGGCTTTTGTCCAGACGCCTTTCCTCTTATTGTAATAGTCATAATTTGATACCAAACTCACAGTTTGGTTTTCGTAAGGGAGTACAAAGGAGTACAAAGGAAATCAAGCAACAACAGATCTAGTGATCCTTCTAGGCTGCTTGTCCTCCAAAACACTGAGGATCAAGTGTCCAAACAGTGGTTTAGAGTGTGTAAGGGAACATTGGAAAGGGAACTACTGCCCTGGAACTAATGTCCGTGGCAGGACTAGGAACTTAGTAGGGGACATATGGGTTAGTAACTGAGGGGAGGATAAAATAAAGTTATTCATTTACAAACGCAGTCAGTCGCGGGTTTGATGCGAGATATTTGTCTAAGCGGAGTTTAAATGAATCAACGGTGCTGCAGTCTATAACATCTCGGGGAAGCCCATTCCACAAGTTGACAACTTGATTGAAGAAGAAATTCTTAGATTCGCGCGAGTTAAAAGATTTACCAATAATTTTGCAACCGTTTCCCCGCGTGTAATTAGATTGGTCGATAGTGAAGTACTTACTAAAGTTCATATTGTCGATGCCTTTGATGATTTTGAACACTTGAATTAAGTCACCTCTTAATCTGCGCTGGGTTAAAGGAAATAGATTTAATTCTCTAAGATGCTCTTCGTATGGTTTGTTCTTTAGGCTAGGTATCATTTTGGTAACTCTACGTTCAACTCGTTCTAGCTTGTTTATGTCTTTTTGGTAATAAGGGCACCAGCATTGAACGCAGTATTCCAGAAGAGGGCGGACTAAGGAATTGTAAAGGGTTAGGATAACGTCTTTGGATTTATGCTCAAATGACCTGCCTATAAAGCCAATTATTTTGTTTGCCTTCTTAACAACTTCTGAACATTGTTGACTCGGTTTTAGGTTATTCGATATTGTTACTCCCAGATCGGTTTCTCTATTTACATTCTTAAGCTGAGTGCCATTCATCGAATAGTTTGCTTTCTCATTTAGGTATCCGATATGTAGTACTTTACATTTATCCGCATTGAAACTCATTTGCCAAATTTGGGCCCAATGTGACAATTTATCTAGATTGTGTTGCATATCGTCAACTTGTTCTTTTGAAAGTACACTATTTGCAATTTTTGTATCGTCAGCAAATTTTGAGATTGTACAGGTGAGACCCTCATCTATGTCGTTAATGTAAATTAGAAAGAGAATTGGTCCTAGTACCGATCCCTGGGGTACCCCGCTACTTACATTGGTCCATTTAGATGCCTTACCATTTATGACTACTCTTTGCTTTCTGTCGCTGAGCCAATTTTCTATCCATTTCAACACACCGTCTTGTATTCCATGCGCTTTTAGTTTTAGCAGTAAACGTTTGTGGGGAACTTTATCAAAGGCCTTTTGAAAATCAAGGTATATAATATCTACAGCTTTACTCTCATCGTAGAGGTTGAGGATATCGTGGAAGAAGTCTAAGAGGTTTGTTAAACAGGAACGTTTTTTACGAAAGCCGTGTTGAGTATCTTTAAGTATGTTATTTTACTCTAAGTGATTTACGAGTCTGTCTCTTATGACCGTTTCTAGCATTTTACATACAACTGAGGTTAAGCTAATTGGACGATAGTTACTGGGTAGGGATTTGCTGCCTTTTTTGAATATCGGTGTTACGTTGGCTATCTCCACTGATCAGGCATAGTTCCAGACTGCAAGGATTTATTGAATAGTAAAGTCAGTGGTTTGGAGAGCTCATCCTTAGCTTCCTTTAGAACTCTAGGCGAGATTGTATCAGGTCCAGGCGTTTTATTTACCTTGAGTTTATATAAACAATTCAATATTTCTCTCTCTGTAACGGTGATATTGCTTAGAACATCTGAATTATCAATCTGAATCGGCGATGGTGTAGGGATATCACTGAGGTCTTTTGTTGTAAAAACTGATGCAAAGAAGGTATTGAGGGCATTACTCATTTGAACTTCGTCTTTGGTGTATTCTCCATTTTCATCGACTAACGGTCCAACAGTTGAAGTAACTACTTTTTTCTTTCTGATATAACTATAGAATTCTTTCGGGTTTGTTTTACTTTGATTCGCAATATGTAACTCTAAGGTCTTTTTACTTTGCTTAATTAACTTTTTGGCTTTGCGTCGTAGCTCTAAAAATTTCACCCGTTCTTCGTCATTTTGTGAGGATTTTAATCTATCATTAGCAAATTTTTTAGCAAGCAGGCAGTTTGAAATATCTTTATTCCACCATTTGGGCTTATTATTATGGCCTGGACGCCGTATTTTCGATGGTATGCAGTCTTGCACTGCTTTTAGGTAAGTGGTTTCGAATAACTTCCAAGATGTATTTATGTTGTTATTGTTAATTAAAAAGCTCCAGTCAGTTTCTTTAAACATAGCTCTAAGTTTATGAAAGTTTGCTTTCTTGAAATTAGGGACTTTTTCGATGCTACTATTTGGTTCGTTACTAGTAAAGTTTAAAGTGAAAGTTATCGTACGATGGTCGCTGTTCCTGAATTCATCACCAACATTCAAATTCTCTATTAATTCTTCTTTTGTTGCAAGTACAATGTCAAGAACGTTATTACCACGGGTTGGTGTTCGAACAAATTGATAAAGCGAACTCTCTTGCAAGTTCGTATACAAGTCATGTCCGGAGTGTGAAGTAAGAGTATCGCCCCACTTGGTCACAGGTAAATTAAAGTCGCCAAAAATTACGGTATCTTGTGAGGTACTTACATCTGCAATTTGTTCGTAAATTTCTCGGTCAGTTTGCACTGATTGAGCTGGAGGTCTGTATATTAACGCAAGTATTATTTTTGTACCTTTATTATTCTTTATTAGCATTAGGGACTGGGTACATGTGATGCGCTTCTGACACTCACCCATGACTTGCAATCTTCACTGGACCAGGGACATGAATCTCGTGTCGTGGCTATTGACTTTAGTTCTGCTTTTGATTTAGTCAACCATAAAGCACTTCTGTATAAGTTGCAGCTCATCAGTATTGGTGGCAATTTTTTAAGGATCTTTGAAGATTTTTTGACGAAAAGATCTCAGTCTATGGTCATTGATGGGTGTCATACCCCTTCTGTTACTGTTGTTTCTGGTGTTCCACAAGGCAGTGTCCTTGGTCCTTTGCTTTTTATTATTTTTACTGCTGACCTGTGTATCGGGCTTGAAAATAAACTAATCTCCTATGCTGATGATACAACTTTATATGCGTCAATTCCATCACCAATAGATCAACACATAATTGCTACTGCTCTGAATAGGGATTTAGCCAAAATTACATCATGGTGTGAACTTTGGGGCATGAAACTTAATGCTAGTAAAACACACTCCATTATCATCAGCAGATCTCGTACCTTGGATCCTCCCCATCCTTATCTACAAGTTTCTGGCGAGCAAATTGAGAATGTGGATACTCTGCGTTTGTTAGGAGTTACTCTTGATCCCAAACTTACTTTTGAAGAGCATATTCGTTCTTTCTCCTCTTCCATTTCCCCCCAAAATTGGTCTGCTTCGCAAGGTTTATAAAGCATTTGCTTGTGACGCCACAGTTATCAAGTCTTTTTATGCTTTTATTTTGCCACATTTCGAGTACTGCTCGCCTGTCTGGTTGTCAGCAGCTGACTGTCATCTCAAGTTGCTTGACAGGTCGCTAAATTCCATCAGTTTTATTCTACCTCATTTGTCTCTTGATCTGTGTCATCGACGTAAAGTTGGTGCCCTTAGTCTTTTATTTAAAGTTTTTAACAACCCTCAGCATCCCTTACATGGGATTCTGCCTGGGCCCTATGTCCGGGCTCGTGCAACTAGATTCACAAGCAATCTTAATGATCTTGCCATGAGCTGTGTTAATTTTTCTACTACACAGTTTTCACGGTGTTTTGTGCCGGCCATGGTTGACTTGTGGAATAAGTTGCCAAATGAGCTAGTCAATTCAGCTAATATCTCCGTTTTTAAGTCTAGAGTTAATGTTTTTTTGCAGCATTAATTCTAATTTTTAAACTTATTTTATTTTATTTTATTGTATTATATTTATACTTGATATCCTCCACTGCATAATATGTTATCTGTGTTTAATATGTGTATATGTACAGTATACAGTATATGTTTTTATTTTGTCCTAAGTTGCCGTAGTCTCTCTCCAGTGCCTCCGGGTGTTTTGTGTGGATTCATCTTGATGGTGTCTCTGCACCCTGGTTGGAGACTTCGGCATCTCATATAATAATAATAATAATAATAATAATCACGCAGGTATCTGGCACATTCCACGTGCGATTCCCCCTGCTGCTTCCGAGCCCCCCTGAAGGCCAACCTGTAAGCCTCGGAACGCAGCTCGTAGGCTTTTAACACCGCCTCTTTAAGTACATCATACTTTAGCTCCTGCACTTCTAGGCGATCATATGCATCAAGAGCCTTGCCTTTTAAAACATTAGACACCAACACTGCCCAGCGCTGCCTCGGCCACTGACACTCGTGGGCCCTCTTTTCAAAACGCAAGAACCACTCTGTGACCTTGAGTTCATCGAAGGCCGGCACTAGTTTCAGCCGTCGAGACAACAGCACCTCTTCTGCCTCCCTATCCCACTGTCTCGATCTCTTCTCTCTCGGCCTGTATTCTCTTCTCCTCTATCTCCAACTTCCTCAATGCAATTCTCTCTTCTCTATCTTTCCGTCCCTCTTCTCTATCACTCTCTCTCTCTCTCTGTCTCTGTCTCTCTTCTCTCTCTGCCTGTATTCTCTTCTCCTCTATCTCCAATCTCTTAAGCTGGAGCTCAACCTCTGGACTCCTTCTCGACCCTATCGTGGTCATAGGAGGAAACTGGGCGAAAGGGGGAACATTGTACTGAGCAGCCACTGTATGAGTGGCAGTGAAATGCTGGGGTGTGGCCAACGACACACAGGGGGAAGAAGGAGGATACTGAGGATTGCTAGCATAACATGAAACAAATGTACTGGCCATAGGGGCCTGAACATAGCCCTGTGAAAATGAAGGGGCCATACTGATAGGGTTAACTGCCGACAGTGGAGGCGTGGTGGCAAGTGCTGTGGTAATAGTAGGAGACTGCCTACATACAGTCTCACCTTGCTCTGAAGTTGTTGCTCCACTCCGGTCCCCAGCAGAATGGTAGCCATCATCCACGACACAAGTACTATCTTCCTGAAGACCATTCTGCTGTGCAACTAGCTTAGACACCTCTTGAACTAACTCTGCCTTAGCCATACCACTGCACCTCCAACCATGCATCTCCAACACACGTCTAAATCATCACTAGGCTACTCCTGCTAGCAACCTCTTCTTGACTAGGTTGGGTTGTAATAAACTGCAAAACGTCCTCCTTCCCCACAATATGAACAGGAATGTAATCAACATGCGACATCTTAGCAATAGTTTTGGACACAGGTTAATGAAATGAGAGTACTATGTCCGTAGACTTTCAACTGCACAAATCAATGACAATCTAAATATAATTGCTTCACACACCACAAAAACTCTATACTATCACACTATCCTAGGTGAGGTCACCACTGCTACGAGGGGGGGCCAGGGGAAAACAGATGCTCAAATAGCCTAGCCCACAGCACCGGCAAAAAGACAACACGGTAGCAAAAAACACCAATGCTGTAGACCTGCACCCAAAACTGCCCACTGCACCACACTAACCCTGCAACAGACACGCTCTTAATATCTGACTCAACACCAAGACACGCAGGTTCTCTAGGAAAAATGGATATCTTCCTCTTGGCTCCATCAGAGCAGCAAAAAGGAGACACAAAAAATATTTATTGCCCCCGTGTCTGGTAGATAATGCGTATAGTATTTAACCCTTGTTTGGCGGTGCCCGACTTAAGGCGGGTTAGAGAACCAAGACCTAAAGAGCGGGGCCCGACTTAAGTCCAATGCGATGTTGAGCACATAATCGGCTCTGAGAGAGAGTGCAAGCGGTGGGAGCAGCGCGGGCTGGCTCTGACCGTTCGACACGGCCACCGTACCGCGACTGGCCCCACCTCCACACCCATCAGAACATTATGATATAATCGGCATTACAGAATCTTGGTTAAATACGGAAGACAGAGACTTTTTCGCCGAATATACGCTTCCTGGTTTTACAATGTTTGAGAAAAGTCAGATCAATAGAAATGGAGGAGGAGTTCTGTTTTTTTATAAAGGAAAGTCTTAATCCCGTCTTAATGTCAAAACCTCAAATTGCGAATATAGACATATCTTACGTACTATTAAATAATAAACGAGGAACTAAAATAACACTAGCTTTATTATACAGACCCCCAGCTCAATCAGTGCAAACTGACAGTGAAATTTATGAACAAATTGCAGAAATAACTAACATACAAGATACCGTAATTCTTGGCGATTTCAACTTACCCGTGACTAAATGGGGCGATATTCTTACTTCACACTCTGGACACGACCTGTATGCTAACTTGCAAGAGAGTTCACTTTTTCAATTTGTATAATCTCCGACCCGTGGTAATAATGTGCTTGACCTTGTACTCGCAACAAAAGAAGAATTAATAGAGAATTTGAATGTTGGTGATGAATTCAGTAACAGCGACCATCGTACGATAACTTTCACTATAAAGTTTACTAGTAACAAATCAAATAGCAGCATTGAGAAAGTCCCTAATTTCAAGAAACCAAATTTTCATAAACTTAAATCAAAGCTTAAAGAAACTGACTGGAGCTTTCTGACTAACAATAACGACATAAATACATCTTGGGAGTGTTTCACAACCACTTACCTTAAGGCAGTGCAAGACTGCATACCATCGAAAATACGGCGTCCAGGCCATAATGATAAGCCCAAATGGTGGAATAAAGATATTTCAGACTGTCTGCTTGCTAAAAAATTTGCTAATGATAGATTAAAATCCTCACAAAATGACGAAGACCGGGTGAAATTTGTAGAGCTACGACGCAAAGCCAAAAAGTTAATTAAGCAAAGTAAAAAGACCCTGGAGTTACATGTTGCGAATCAAAGTAAAACAAACCCGAAAGAATTCTATAGTTATATCAGAAAGAAAAAAGTAGTTGCTTCAACTGTTGGACCGTTAGTCGATGAAAATGGAGAATACACCAAAGACGAAGTACAAATGAGTAATGCCCTCAATACCTTCTTTGCATCAGTTTTTACAACAGAAGACCTCAGTGATATCCCTACACCATCGCCGATTCAGATTGATAATTCAGATGTTCTAAGCAATATCACCGTTACAGAGAGAAGTATTGAATTGTTTAGATAAACTCAAGGTAAATAAAACGCCTGGACCTGATACAATCTCGCCTAGAGTTCTAAAGGAAGCTAAGGATGAGCTCTCCAAACCACTGACCACTATTCAATGAATCCTTGCAGTCTGGGACTATGCCTGATCAGTGGAAGCTAGCCAACGTAACACCGATATTCAAAAAAGGCAGGAAATCCCTACCCAGTAACTATCGTCCAATTAGCTTAACCTCAATTGTATGTAAAATGCTAGAAACGGTCATAAGAGACAGACTCGTAAATCACTTAGAGGCAAATAACTTACTTAAAGATACTCAACACGGCTTTCGTAAAAAACGTTCCTGTTTAACAAACCTCTTAGACTTCTTCCACGATATCCTCAACCTCTACGATGAGAGTAAAGCTGTAGATATTATATACCTTGATTTTCAAAAGGCCTTTGACAAAGTTCCCCACAAACGTTTACTGTTAAAACTATAAGCGCATGGAATACAAAACGGTGTGTTGAAATGGATAGAAAATAGGCTCAGCGACAGAAAGCAAAGAGTAGTCATAAACGGTAAGGCATCTAAATGGACCAATGTAAGTAGCGGGGTACCCCAGGGATCGGTACTAGGACCAATTCTCTTTCTAATTTACATCAACGACATAGATGAGGGTCTCACCTGTACAATCTCAAAATTTGCTGACGATACAAAAATTGCAAATAGCGTACTCTCAAAAGAACAAGTTGACGATATGCAACACAATCTAGATAAATTGTCATGTTGGGCCCAAATTTGGCAAATGAGTTTCAATGCGGATAAATGTAAAGTACTACATATCGGATACCTAAATGAGAAAGCAAACTATTCGATGAATGGCACTCAGCTTAAGAATGTAAACAGAGAAACCGATCTGGGAGTAACAATATCGAGTAACCTAAAACCGAGTCAACAATGTTCAGAAGTTGTTAAGAAGGCAAACAAAATAATTGGCTTTATAGGTAGGTCATTTGAGCATAAATCCAAAGAAGTTATCCTAACCCTTTACAATTCCTTAGTCCGCCCTCTTCTGGAATACTGCGTTCAATCCTGGTGCCCTTATTACCAAAAGATATAAACAAGTTACCAAAATGATACCTAGCCTAAAGAACAAACCATACGAAGAGCATCTTAGAGAATTAAATCTATTTCCTTTAACCCAGCGCAGATTAAGAGGTGACTTAATTCAAGTGTTCAAAATCATCAAAGGCATCGACAATATGAACTGTAGTAAGTACTTCACTATCGACCAATCTAATTACATGCGGGGAAACGGTTGCAAAATTACTGGTAAATCTTTTAACTCACACAAATCTAAGAATTTCTTCTTCAATCGAGTTGTCAACTTGTGGAATGGGCTTCCCCAAGACGTTATAGACTGCAGCACCGTTGATTCATTTTAACTCCGCTTAGACAAATATCTCGCATCAGACCCGCGACTGACTGCGTTTGTAAATGAATAACTTTATTTTATCCCCCCCTCAGTTACTAACCCATCTGTCCCCTACTAAATTCCTAATCCTGCCACGGACATTAGTTCCAGGGCAGTAGTTCCCTTTCCAATGTTCCCTTACCCACTCTAAACCACTGTTTGGACACTTGATCCTCAGTATTTTTGAGGACAAGCAGCCTAGAAGGGTCACTAGATCTGTTGTTGCTTGATTTTCTTTGTACTCCTTTGTACTACATCCACATCCACTGCCTCCCTAGACAGGGAAATATCTAAGGAAATTTCCGTATTTTAAGGTTTTTCTACTCGCATTTCAACATCGTTGCAAGACAACCTGCGGTCGTACATGGATGGTTCAGGTGTCATTGGAAAGCTCAATTATCGCCCTTTCAAGGATACATAATTGTATGATGCTCTGGCTCCTGTTTATGCATGAAAAAGAGCATGGAATGAAGCTCATTTAGGGTAAATCTGCCCGCTTGGCAGGTAGTAGAAGTTACAAACCTAGCCGCTCGTTGAGTGTTAACAGTACTTCTATTCTAGCCTGAACATAACTGAGGAAACATAATAGTTGGTATTTCCAGTAGGTTGCGGTAGGCTACTCATAGCCAATCCCAAACCGCTGTGGATACCAACATCAATAAGAAAGAATACACAAATATATTAACAATACACAATGCAGCAAAAAATAATGGAAGATAATTGGAAGAGGAAAAAGGTATGAAGCTTATATTTAAGATTGCGAGATAAGAAGATGCAGTATTTCTAGATAACAAATGAAGAACCTCCTGTATGCAAAATAATGAAGATGAAACAATATTTTATGGTTTAAATGACTCCCCAGACTTGCACTGCTACTACTCAATAGGGAACAATGAAAAGATATGCGGTATCTAGGGAAACGTTGAAGCAAGATGGGACAGACTCCACAGCATGTGTGCTCTGTAAGGGGTCTGTAATTCGAGTGAGTATCCTGAGGCCACGAGAATCCCGCCAGAAGCCCGCGTGGGAAGGAAGGGCTCCAGGCGCCGCTAGACTACGTAATTATATCAGGCGCCTGTGTACTCATCAAAAACACAAAAGTAGTCAAATATATATATACGATATCATTGTGCAAACTTATGATAAACTATAATAATCCCACAAGGGCTTAATAAACGAAAGTAATTACACTCTTGGCAAACACGCCGAGGTGGCACTGCATGGGGCCCCAGACTGGCGGCAACTCGTCCTTGTGGGACAAGGGAGAGAGAAAGAAAGCAAGACATTTCCCCCCTCTCAACAAAGGCTATGTGAATATAACACACACATGCAACTGAACTAGGTTATATAAGTTCAGGGGGATGTAACAATATATATATAATATATATATATATATGAGGAGCTCAGAGCCAGAACGGCGCTCGTGCCGCCACGTAGGAACATCGGAAAAAGGCCTTGTGCAAGCCCTGACATCCTTAAATTAATTCTGATGCATTGGCGCTTGGGGCCTTCTGGTTATGTAAGCCCTATAGAACCAGAAGGCCGCAAGAACCACTACATGAGGATTGGATTCATGGATTCCAGGCTTGCACAAGGCCTCTTTCTGACATCCCTCGTGGCGGCACTTGCGCCCTTCTGGCTCTGAGATTAAGTATATATATTTATATATATATATATATATATATATATATATATATATATATATATATATATATATATATATATATATATATATATATATATATATATATATATATATATATATATATATATTTTCACCATGATTAAAGAACATTAAAAGCAAAAAAATCTGTTATCTATAAAAACACAAATTTATATTAATACATTTATTGGTGGACTAAATATATAGGTCGCCAGTCATAAATGCGCTACCATCTCATGACGTCACCCTCACACCCCACCACCACAACATTACAATACAGCACTTGGTAAGATTGTATTGTCATATTCTGTGAACTATGAATGTGCATTTATAACTGAATACTGTAAACTGTGAACAATAACCCTGAATAAATAACTGTGAATAGATAATGGAAGTAACACACATACAGTGGACTTAGAACTCCTTGGGATACCACTATATAATACAAACAAAGAGCCTCTGCAGTGGTTTGTAAATGCATTATCAAAACTGTTTTCAAATTGTGATAGTGAGAATAGTGATTGTGAGAGGAACAATAGAGAGGGTGGTGAGTGTGTGGTGGCCCGCTATGTGTAAGCATACTCTCCTTCCTCCTCCACACTCATCCTCAGCCCCACCAGTCCAGGTGGTAAATGTCGCCTGGCCAGGTGGAAAATATCGCAAGCAGCCTGGGCCGGCTGGGCTATAAATCACTCCAAAGGCCATTGAAGCAACTTGGTTGAGCCCGAGAACTTTCAGTCTTCTACTGTATTTCTCACTTCTCCGCTTGTTCTTCCTCTGTCCAATTGCTCTTCTTTCCTATTTTACTCCAGCCATCTGGTCTGGTCTACAACCTTCTGACCATCAGTAAGTAATTTGGTGGGAGGTAATGGGTTAAGAATACTAATATTTCTATATAGTGTTTGTTAGAACAGCTGCCAGATGAGCTCAACATTCATAAAATTATTTCAAAATATAACAAATTGAGTTCAGACAAAAATATATATATACAGCATATATATATATATATATATATATATATATATATATATATATATATATATATATATATATATATAGAGAGAGAGAGATAGATAGATAGATAGATAGATAGATAGTCAGTCAGTCAGTCATAATTTTATTTCATAAAAAGATATATATATAAACTTTTTATAGAGTTATTTAAGTAATACACATTAAGCTAAAAGTCCTTAGCGCATAGTTGGTTCTGTGTTCTGTACATAAATAATTCTTGATCTGATAGCATTGATATCATTTAGCAATAAGTTATTAAATCCATACTCATGTAGAATTATTTTTTCAACATCCTTTACAAGAAAAGATCTACGTAACATATAATAAATGTTCTTCTCTATAAAACTACATAGCTTTACGAGATTTCTATATACAATCTTATTTTCATCCAGTTAACTAAATGCTTAAACACCATCAATCCACATTCCCTACAAGCACTGTGGTTGCTCTCCCAGTACTTCATATTCAATATTTTCTTTATTGCCTTGTGGTATCCAATGGAAAACTGCTTAACATTTTCTATTATTAAACTATAGTTCAGCGCCATAAAAATTCAACCAGTAGCTTTGAAATTAATTTAAAAATACTTCAGTACTCGTGTTGCTAAACTTTCTTAAAAGACAATTAAACTCATTGTAAAACTTGTTTCTGCATCTTTCCACATCCAAGTCATTATTAAGATTACAATCAATTATAAAACCCAAATATTTGTATTCAGAAACAATATTTAACATACTGATTTTGCAGAGTTAATAGATAAGTATAGTTGATTAATTTCATGATCCATATTATCTATCAATATTTGCAGACCTCTAACCGAAGGAGCCAATATTACAAGATCGTCTGCATAGGCGATCACATTGCTGACTTGTAAATCTAGTCTACAGCCTACATTACTTGCAGATAATTTACATAATAAGTCATCAATATAAATTGAAAACAACATGGGGGATAAAAACCCCACCCTGTCTCACTCCATTTTTCATAGTCCATTCAGTTGAAATTGAATCTTTTAATTTGACATGTTGGTTTCTGTAAAAGTAAAATAAAATATTAACCAAGAAATTAGGTACTCCTAGTTTTAAAAGCTTATTTGCAAGTTTAAAATGATTCACCTTATCAAATGTTTTTGGCAGGTCAATAACACATGAATAAACATTAGATCCCTCCGCGGTGTACCTTATAATATTTTCCTTGAGAATTAAACATGCAGTATAATTAGAACACCTCTCTCTCTAAATCCATGCTGCCTATCATTTAAACTAACATATCTTAACATTTTGTACTACAAGCAATATTCAAATACCTTCAATACTATTGGCGATAACGTAATTGATCTATAATTATCAAATGATGTATTATCTTTATACTTATCTTTCAATAAGGGTACCATAATTCCAAAGTTCATTCTTACAGGCATATACAACACTAGAAGAAATCAACTTTGCAATGACTACTATCAATTCGTGTGTGCAATACTTTAAATTAAAAGAATGTATTTTATCTGGGCCGATACCACAACTGAGGTCAGATATTGCTGTAGATACATCATGACTATTTACCTTACCAAATATTTCACCTTCACGTACATTTTTCACCAATGTATCTATCATGAAGTCATCATCATTCTGACATTTACAATCATCATATACGTGTTTAAATTTATTGGAACATTGTTCTACAATACATTTTGGGTCACATTCTCCATCTATTTTCATACTTACACAAACTTTATTATTCTTTATTTGTCTAACCTCTTTCCAAAAATGATTTCAAATTGTTATTAGATAGAGATTGAGCTAACTTACTTGTTCTAAATTGAGACTCATTTTTTTAACTTGTTTCAATACATTCATTTCTAGACTACTTAATTTCTTCTAACTCAACTCCTGCAAGTGGACGTCCCCTATTCTTCCAAGTTAAAAACTTACTTCTCGCAAACTTATGCAAATCCTTAATTTCGTCATTCCAACCTGGTATAACTTTATGCTTTTTTAATGGTTCTTTCTTAAACAAAGAAGATGAACGGTCAGGCTATGGAGATCGTCAACTCTTTTAAGTATCTGGGCAGTGTGTTGAGTAAAGATGGGACTATGGATGAATAGGTGCGGGAGAGGGTACAACAGGGGAAGAGGGTTGTAGGAACGCTAAAAGCAGTAAAAAGAAATAGGGTGGTCAGTATGGAAGTGAAGAAGTCCTTGCATGACAGTGTGGTAATCCCGACACTGACTTACGGAAGCGAAGCATGGACGTTGGTTGAGAGACTCAGACCAAGAGTGAGAGCAGTGGAAATGAATTACTTAAGGAGTGCATGCGGAGTTACATGGAGGGATAGACAGACTAATGAGGAAGTAAGAAGGAGGTGTGGTGTGGAGGTAGATGTGCTGGAAAGTGTGAAAAGGAACAACTTGAGATGGTTCGGCCATATGGAACGTATGGAAAGCGAGAGAATGACTAAGAGGGTGTACGAGAGCGAGGTGGAGGGACAGAGGGGGAGAGGTAGACCGAATATGAGGTGGAAGGATGGAGTGAGGAACTACATGAACGAAGGCGGTGCTGGTTGGGTGGAGGGGCGTCGACTGACTGGGGACAGAGGTGCATGGGGGCGGTTCGTTCGTGGCCACCCCTTCGGGGATCACGGCGTCAGGCAATAGATAGATAGATAGAAGATTATTTAAGTAACAAACTAATTATACTGTTATAAATTACATTTAATTCCTTGATATGCTGTTCATCATTACATCTATATACACTGCAGTCCAAACAATTAAAACTTGATACATCCAAGTCATTTAGATACTGATTAATATATGATTTATATATCTGTAAATTATCCTCACTAGACAGTTTTTGCCAGTCGATGAATTCGGACGGTTCAATGTGTACATCTACTATACCAACATTACATATGTCAATGTTTAGCTTACATGCCAGGGGAAAGTGATCATAGAGGGCCATATCATACCTTAGGCTTATAATAATATCATCTATTATTTCTTTTAGACTCTCACTTACTGCTATATGATCAAGCCAACTGGTTGTATTCTTTGCAGGACATAAATATGTAAACGAATCATTCTGCATTGCCTCAACATCACTAAATATAAAGCACTTGCTAATAATACATTAATAATATCTTTCCAAAACCTACCTTTAGTTGGACTAGCATTAAATGATCCTGCAATTAAGACATTGTTGGAGTGTTGTTCAGCTATACAATTATCAAGAGTGGCTATTGTATTTCTAAATTCATCTAAGGAGTCCTCGTCTTGCTTGTCACAAGGTAGGTATACATTCACTATACATATTTGTACATCTCTACATTTCATTATAATCCCAATTATCCTTTCATTACAATACACAGAATCAATATTATTACTAAGTGAATTTGTCCATAATATAGCAACATCTTGTGAAGGACGACCCTCTACTATGCCTTCGTTACTCCTATCTTCTACACATGCGATTGCATCAAATGAATCATTGATTGTTTTTAAAACATTTAAGTCTTCTTTCAATTAAATTATTTCTTGTAAAAGAATTATATAAAAATGTGTGTGTGATAACCCAGGTTCGAATCCCGGTGGATCACATATATACTTTCATTAATTTCATTGGAAGAGTTTGGTGTTGTGGTGAAATTAATACAAATATAGATTATTAGTAGGTTCAGGGATATTTCGTAGCGAGGCCGGTCTATATGAACTGTGCCCCATGAATATTCGTGCCTCTTACTTAAACATTAGGATACCATAGCACGGTTGGGAATATGAACATGATTAGATTAATATCATGTATTCGAGAATGAATAATAAGTCGTAGGCGTGTGCATAAACCCTTAACCGTCCTGGTGGTGTAATGGTTAGAGTGTTTACAAATCTGTGTGTGGTGGAGTGTTCTTGCCACTGGATTGGTAATCCAATGGACCCGGGTTCAAATCCCGATATGTCAATGGGAAGATATTATTGGGATTTAATTTGTGCTGTATCAGTGCATTACCACAAAGCCCACCGATATGCCAAAAAAATACCCTCATTGTTCCCTGATTAAATAACACTGTATGAATATTCCCATATCCAAAATATGCTACAGGGGGACAATGCCTAGTGAGTTAACTTCTCAATAGGTGGCATTCTGAGAGTGAGGGTCTGAGTCTGAAGGGTGAGACAGCACTTCAACGAAGCAACCAGCCGCTTCAGAGATGGAGCTGCTTCGAGCCATGAATGGATGCTTCACATGTCTCACTCCCCAGACTGGAACGAGACCTCACGGGCTTCACGAGTTGAGCGGTGGAATGTACAGGCTCTCAGGATATTCCCGAAAGGGAGTAGTTGGAATATATAAAAAAAAAAAAAAAAAAAAAATGGATCACATAATTATATGCTTTCATTAATTTCGTTGAAGGTGTTTGGTGTTGTGGTGAAATTAATACAAATATAGTTTACTATACTGCATAATGCATAATTATATACAATGCCTGTGTCGGTATGTTAATATACACATTTACTGCATCTATATGTGTCTGTGTATATTTACTGTCTTTCTGTGTATGTGTGTGTGTATATTATCATGATATATATTTTATCATAATAATACCGTATATTTGATAACTTCAAAGTCCGTGGTCTGGCTATATATAATGTGTGTTATAGCGTAGGCAGTTCAAAAGAGGCTTACTGAATGGTGGGCAAGAGAGAAGTAATTATGAGTGTGTGTGTTTGTGTATAGTCAGGTGTGGCTGAATGCATCACTCTCACCACGTGTAAGCTTATGTGTACCTATACAGTATGTGCGTGTGGGATAACGTCCCAACTCATTTGTGTTTCAATGTGTCTTTGTGATTGTCTATGTGTGTGTGTATGTATATATATATATATATATATAATAATAAGTATATAATAACGTCCCAGCGTATATGTGTCTCTATGTGTATTCGTGATTGTCTGAGTGTTTTAGTGTGTTTGTATTTGGTTGGCCATTCACCTGAATAATTGGTCTATAAATACCTCGATATCCGAGATTTAATTTGAAATGCAAGTGAGCTCGGGTATATTGACATTTATATAATGACATAAAAGGATGTACACTGTATAATCTAATATTTATGGGTCTAATATTTTGTCATCGACTAGTCATTTCAATCGTATGCCAGTTCATCCACAGGTTATTTTATTTAAGCATTATTACATTATAAGGTCATTATCACAAACAGGTTATATCACTCATAACACATACCATTAACAGGTCATATCACTCGTAACACATACCATTAACAGGTCATATCACTCATAACACATACCATTAACAGGTCATTATTATCCACAGGTTATATCACTCATAACACATACCATTAACAGGTAATTATTATCCACAGGTTATGTCACTCATAACACATACCATTAACAGGTAATTATTATCCACAGGTTATATCACTCATAACACATACCATTAACAGGTAATTATTATCCACAGGTTATGTCACTCATAACACATACCATTAACAGGTCATTATCATCCACAGGTTATATCACTCATAACACATACCATTAACAGGTAATTATTATCCACAGGTTATGTCACTCGTAACACATACCATTAACAGGTCATTATTATCCACAGATCATATCACTCATAACACATACCATTAACAGGTCATTATTATCCACAGGTTATGTCACTCATAACACATACCATTAACAGGTCATTATTATCCACAGGTTATATCACTCATAACACATACCATTAACAGGTCATTATTATCCACAGGTTATATCACTCATAACACATACCATTAACAGGTCATTATTATCCACAGGTCATATCACTCATAACACATACCATTAACAGGTCATTATTATCCACAGGTTATGTCACTCAAAACACATACTATTAACAGGTCATTATTATCCACAGGTTATGTCACTCATAACACATACCATTAACAGGTCATTATTATCCACAGGTTATATCACTCATAACACATACCATTAACAGGTCATTATTATCCACAGGTTATATCACTCATAACACATACCATTAACAGGTCATTATTATCCACAGGTTATATCACTCATAACACATACCATTAACAGGACATTATTATCCACAGATCATATCACTCATAACACATACCATTACCAGGTCATTATTATCCACACGTTATGTCACTCATAACACATACCATTAACAGGTCATTATTATCCACAGGTTATGTCACTCTTAACATATACCATTAACAGGTCATTATTATCCACAGGTTATATCACTCATAACACATACCATTAACAGGTAATTATGATCCACAGGTTATATCACTCATAACACATACCATTAACAGATCATTATGATCCACAGGTCATATCACTCATACCACATACCATTAACAGGTCATTATTATCCACAGGTTATATCACTCATAACACATACCATTAACAGGTCATTATTATCCACAGGTTATATCACTCATAACACATACCATTAACAGGTCATTATTATCCACAGGTCATATCACTCATAACACATACCATTAACAGCTCATTATTATCCACAGGTTATATCACTCATAACACATACCATTAACAGGTCATTATTATCCACAGGTTATATCACTCATAACACATACCATTAACAGGTCATTATTATCCACAGGTCATATCACTCATAACACATACCATTAACAGGTCATTATTATCCACAGGTTATATCACTCATAACACATACCATTAACAGGTCATTATTATCCACAGGTTATATCACTCATAACACATACCATTAACAGGTCATTATTATCCACAGGTTATATCACTCATAACACATACCATTAACAGGTCATTATTATCCACAGGTCATATCACTCATAACATACCATTAACAGGTCATTATTATCCACAGGTCATATCACTCATAACACATACCATTAACAGGTCATTATTATCCACAGGTTATATCACTCATAACACATACCATTAACAGGTCATTATTATCCACAGGTTATATCACTCATAACACATACCATTAACAGGTCATTATCATCCACAGGTTATATCACTCATAACACATACCATTAACAGGTCATTATTATCCACAGGTTATATCACTCATAACACATACCATTAACAGGTCATTATTATCCACAGGTTATGTCACTCATAACACATACCATTAACAGGTCATTATTATCCACAGGTTATATCACTCATAACACATACCATTAACAGCTCATTATTATCCACAGGTTATATCACTCATAACACATACCATTATAAGGTCATTATTATCCACAGGTTATGTCACTCATAACACATACCATTAACAGGTCATTATTATCCACAGGTTATATCACTCATAACACATACCATTAACAGGTCATTATTATCCACAGGTTATATCACTCATAACACATACCATTAACATGTCATTATTATCCACAGGTCATATCACTCATAACACATACCATTAACAGGTCATTATTATCCACAGGTTATATCACTCATAACACATACCATTAACAGGTCATTATTATCCACAGGTTATATCACTCATAACACATACCATTAACAGGTAATTATTATCCACAGGTCATATAACTCATAACACATACCATTAACAGGTCATATCACTCATAACACATACCATTAACAGGTCATTATTATCCACAGGTTATATCACTTATAACACATACCATTAACAGGTCATTATTATCCACAGGTTATGTCACTCATAACACATACCATTAACAGGTCATTACTTTCCACAGGTTATGTCACTCATAACACATACCATTAACAGGTCATTATTATCCACAGGTCATATCACTCATAACACATACCATTAACAGGTCATTATTATCCACAGGTTATATCACTCATAACACATACCATTAACAGGTCATTATTATCCACAGGTTATATCACTCATAACACATACCATTAACAGGTCATTATTATCCACAGGTTATATCACTCATAACACATACCATTAACAGGTCATTATTATCCACAGGTTATATCACTCATAACACATACCATTAACAGGTCATTATTATCCACAGGTTATATCACTCATAACACATACCATTAACAGGTCATTATTATCCACAGGTTATATCACTCATAACACATACCATTAACAGGTCATTATTATCCACAGGTTATATCACTCATAACACATACCATTAACAGGTCATTATTATCCACAGGTTATATCACTCATAACACATACCATTAACAGGTCATTATTATCCACAGGTTATATCACTCATAACACATACCATTAACAGGTCATTATTATCCACAGGTTATATCACTCATAACACATACCATTAACAGGTCATTATTATCCACAGGTTATATCACTCATAACACATACCATTAACAGGTCATTATTATCCACAGGTTGTCACTCATAACACATACCATTAACAGGTCATTATTATCCACAGGTTATATCACTCATAACACATACCATTAACAGGTCATTATTATCCACAGGTTATATCACTCATAACACATACCATTAACAGGTCATTATTATCCACAGGTTATATCACTCATAACACATACCATTAACAGGTCATTATTATCCACAGGTTATATCACTCATAACACATACCATTAACAGGTCATTATTATCCACAGGTTATATCACTCATAACACATACCATTAACAGGTCATTATTATCCACAGGTTATATCACTCATAACACATACCATTAACAGGTCATTATTATCCACAGGTTATATCACTCATAACACATACCATTAACAGGTCATTATTATCCACAGGTCATATCACTCATAACACATACCATTAACAGGTCATATCACTCATAACACATACCATTAACAGATCATTATTATCCACAGATTAACAGGTCATTATTATCCACAGGTTATATCACTCGTAACACATACCATTAACAGGTCATTATTATCCACAGGTTATATCACTCATAACACATACCATTAACAGGTCATTATTATCCACAGGTTATATCACTCATAACACATACCATTAACAGGTCATTATTATCCACAGGTTATATCACTCATAACACATACCATTAACAGGTCATTATTATCCACAGGTTGTCATTCATAACACATTCCATTAACAGGTCATTATAATCCACAGGTTATGTCACTCATAACACATACCATTAACAGGTCATTATTATCCACAGGTTATATCACTCATAACACATACCATTAACAGGTCATTATTATCCACAGGTTATATCACTCATAACACATACCATTAACAGGTCATTATTATCCACAGGTTATATCACTCATAACACATACCATTAACAGGTCATTATTATCCACAGGTTATATCACTCATAACACATACCATTAACAGGTCATTATTATCCACAGGTTGTCACTCAGAACACATACCATTAACAGGTCATTATTATCCACAGGTTATATCACTCATAACACATACCATTAACAGGTCATTATTATCCACAGGTTATATCACTCATAACACATACCATTAACAGGTCATTATTATCCACAGGTTATATCACTCATAACACATACCATTAACAGGTCATTATTATCCACAGGTTATATCACTCATAACACATACCATTAACAGCTCATTATTTTCCACACTCATACACATACCATATTATCCACAGGTTATATCACTCATACACATACCATTAACAGGTTATATCACTCATAACACACATACCATTAACAGGTCATTATTATCCACAGGTTATATCACTCATAACACATACCATTAACAGGTCATTATTATCCACAGGTTATATCACTCATAACACATACCATTAACAGGTCATTATTATCCACAGGTTATATCACTCATAACACATACCATTAACAGGTCATTATTATCCACAGGTTATATCACTCATAACACATACCATTAACAGGTCATTATTATCCACAGGTTATATCACTCATAACATACCATACCATTACACAGGTTATTATTATCCACAGGTTATATCACTCATAACACATACCATTAACAGGTCATTATTATCCACAGGTTATATCACTCATAACACATACCATTAACAGGTCATTATTATCCACAGGTTATATCACTCATAACACATACCATTAACAGGTCATTATTATCCACAGGTTATATCACTCATAACACATACCATTAACAGGTCATTATTATCCACAGGTTATATCACTCATAACACATACCATTAACAGGTCATTATCCTCAGGTTATATCACTCATAACACATACCATTAACAGGTCATTATTATCCACAGGTTATATCACTCATAACACATACCATTAACAGGTCATTATTATCCACAGGTTATATCACTCATAACACATACCATTAACAGGTCATTATTATCCACAGGTTATATCACTCATAACACATACCATTAACAGGTCATTATTATCCACAGGTTATATCACTCATAACACATACCATTAACAGGTCATTATTATCCACAGGTTATATCACTCATAACACATACCATTAACAGGTCATTATTATCCACAGGTCATATCACTCATAACACATACCATTAACAGGTCATTATTATCCACAGGTTATATCACTCATAACACATACCATTAACAGGTCATTATTATCCACAGGTTATATCACTCATAACACATACCATTAACAGGTCATTATTATCCACAGGTTATATCACTCATAACACATACCATTAACAGGTCATTATTATCCACAGGTTATATCACTCATAACACATACCATTAACAGGTCATTATTATCCACAGGTTATATCACTCATAACACATACCATTAACAGGTCATTTTATCCACAGGTTATATCACTCATAACACATACCATTAACAGGTCATTATTATCCACAGGTTATATCACTCATAACACATACCATTAACAGGTCATATTATCCACAGGTTATATCACTCATAACACATACCATTAACAGGTCATTATCCACAGGTTATCACTCATAACACATACCATTAACAGGTCATTATTATCCACAGGTTATCACTCATAACACATACCATTAACAGTCATTATTATCCACAGTTATATCACTCATAACACATACCATTAACAGGGCATTATTATCCACAGGGGATCACTCATAACACATACCATTAACAGGGCCACAGTTTATATCACTCATAACACATACCATTAACAGGTCAGGAGATCACATGATCACTCACACACATTACCAGGAACAGTCATCCACTCATAACACATACCAGTAACAGGTCATTATTATCCACAGCTTATATCACTCATAACATAACCATTAACAGGTCATTATCCACAGGTTATGCACTAACACATACCATTAAACAGGTCATTATCCACAGGTTATATCACTCAGACACATACCAGGACAGGTCATTGCCACAGGGTTATCACTCATAACACATACCATTAACAGCTCATTAGCCACAGGTTATGTCACTCATACACACCATAACAGGGCAGGCGGCCACAGGGTTATGTCACTCATAACACATACCATTAACAGCATTATTATCCACAGGTTAATCACGCATAACACAGACCAGGAACAGGGCATGAGACACAGGGCAGGGCACGGCACTCAACACAGACCAGGAACAGGCAGGAGCCACAGGGAGTCACTCATACACTACCATTAACAGCACAGGAGGGCCAGGAGGAGCCACAGGGGAGCACCAGAACACAGACCAGGAACAGGGGATCCACAGGAGCACGCAGAACACAGACCAGGAACAGCTCAGGATGATCCACAGGGGCGCCACGCAGAACACAGACCAGGAACAGGTCAGGAGCCACAGGGGAGCATCCCCAATACCAGGAACAGTCGAGGAGCCACAGGCAGAGCACGCAGAACACAGACCAGGAACCGGCAGGAGCCACAGGGGAGAGCACGCATACACAGACCAGGAACAGGGCAGGAGAGCCACAGGTAAGAGCACGCAGACACACCAGGAACAGGGAGCAGCCACAGGAGAGCACGCAGAACACAGACCAGGAACAGAGCAGGAGGACCACAGGGAGCACGCGTAACACAGACCAGGAACGGGCAGGAGGAGCCACAGGGAGAGCACGCAGAACACAGACCACCACAGGTCAGGAGAGCCACAGGTAATCACGCAGAACACATACCAGGAACAGGGCCGGAGGAGCCCACAGGGAGAGCACGCAGACACAGACCAGGACAGGTGAGCCACAGGGGAGAGCACGAGAACACAGACCAGGAACAGGCAGGAGCCACAGGGAGAGCACGCAGAACACATACCATGAACAGGTCAGTATGAGCACAGGGGGAGAGCACGCAGAACACAGACCATTAACAGGACAGTATACCACAGGGTAGCACGCACTAACACAGACCAGGAACAGGGCAGGAGAGCCACAGGGGAGAGCACTCAGAACACATACCAGGAACAGGCAGGAGGAGCCACAGGGGAGCACTCAGAACATACCAGGAACAGGCAGGTGATCCACAGGAGAGCACCAGAACACAGACCATGAACAGGGAAGGAGGAGCCAGGGAGCACGCAGAACACAGACCAGGAACAGGGCAGGATGAGCCACAGGGTAGAGCACCTCAGAACACATACCAGGAACAGGCCGGAAACAGGCACGCAGATCCACAGGGGAGGGCACGCAGAACACAGACCAGGACAGGCAGGAGGAGCCACAGGGGAGCACGCATAACACAGACCATTACAGGGCAGTAGAAGCCACAGGGGAGAGCCCGCAGAACACAGACCAGGAACAGGCAGGAGGAGCCACAGGGAGAGCACGCAGACACAGACCAGGAACAGGGCAGGATGAGCCACAGGGGGAGAGCACGCAGAACACAGACCAGGAACAGGGCAGGAGGAGCCACAGGGAGAGCACTCAGAACACAGACCAGTACCAGGGCAGGAGAGCCACAGGGGAGAGCACGCAGAACACAGACCAGTAACAGGGCAGGAGGCCCAGGGGGAGCACGCAGAACACAGACCATGAACAGCGCAGGAGGACCACAGGGGAGAGCACGCAGAACACAGACCAGGAACAGGGCAGGATAGCCACAGGCAGAGCACGCAGAACACAGACCAGGAACAGGGAAGGATGAGCCACAGGGGAGAGCACGCAGAACACAGACATGAACAGGGAAGGAGGAGCCACAGGGAGCACGCAGAACACAGACCAGGAACGGCAGGATGAGCCACAGGGGAGAGCACTCAGAACACAGACCAGGAACAGGGCAGTAGGAGCCACAGGCAGAGCACGCAGAACACAGACCGGAACAGGGCAGGAGGAGCCACAGGGAGAGCCCGCAGAACACAGACCAGGAACAGGGCAGGAGGAGCCACAGGGGAGAGCACGCAGAACACAGACCAGGAACAGGCAGTAGGAGCCACAGGGCAGAGCACGCAGAACACAGACCAGGAACAGGCAGGAGGGAGCCACAGGGGAGAGCCGCAGAACACAGACCAGGAACAGGGCAGGAGCCACAGGGGATAGCACGCAGAACACAGACCATAACAGGCAGGAGGATCCACAGAGCAGAGCACGCATAACACAGACCGGAACAGGGCAGGAGGAGCCACAGGGGAGAGCACGCAGAACACAGACCAGGAACAGGGCAGGAGGAGCCACAGGGGATAGCACGCAGAACACAGACCAGGAACAGGGCAGGAGGAGCCACAGGGGAGCACGCAGAACACAGACCCGGAACAGGGCAGGAGGAGCCACAGGGCAGAGCACGCAGAACACAGACCAGGAACAGGGCATGAGGAGCCACAGGGGAGAGCACTCAGAACACAGACCAGTAACAGGGCAGGAGGAGCCACAGGGCAGAGCACGCAGAACACAGACCAGAACAGGGCAGAGCACGCAGAACACAGACCAGGAACAGGCGGAGAGCCACAGGGCAGAGCACGCAAACACCAGAACCAGGAACAGGTCATGAGGAGCCACAGGGGGAGAGCACGCAGAACACAGACCAGGAACAGGGCAGGAGGAGCCACAGGGGAGATCCCTCAGAACACAGACCAGGAACAGGGCAGGAGGAGCCACAGGGAAGAGCACGCAGAACACAGACCAGGAACAGGGCAGGAGAGCCACAGGGCAGAGCACGCAGAACACAGACCAGGAACAGGGCCGGAGGAGCCACAGGGGAGAGCACGCAGAACACAGACCAGGAACAGGGCATGAGGAGCCACAGGGGAGAGCACGCAGAACACAGACCAGGAACAGGGCAGGATGAGCCACAGGGAGACACGCAGACCACAGACCAGGAACAGGCAGGAGTATCCACAGGGGAGACACGCAGAACACAGACCAGGAACACGGCAGGAGAGCCACAGGGGAGAGCACGCAGAACACAGACCCGGAACAGGCAGGAGGAGCACAGGGGAGAGCACGCAGAACACAGACCAGTAACAGGGCAGGAGGAGCCACAGGCGAGCACGCAGAACACAGACCAGGAACAGGGCAGAGGAGCCACAGGGGCAGAGCACGCAGAACACAGACCAGGAACAGGGCAGGAGGAGCCACAGTGGAGCACGCAAGACACAGACCAGGAACAGGCAGGAGAGCCACAGGGCGAGCACGCAGAACACAGACCAGGAACAGGGCAGGAGAGCCACAGGGAGACACGCAGAACACAGACCAGAACAGGGAAGGAGGAGCCACAGGGAGAGCACGCAGAACACAGACCAGGAACAGGGCAGGAGGAGCCACAGGAGAGCACGCAGAACACAGACCAGGAACAGGGCAGGAGGAGCCACAGGGGGGAGCACGCAGACACAGACCAGGAACAGGGCAGGAGGAGCCACAGGGCCGAGCACGCAGAACACAGACCGGAACAGGAGGGCCACAGGGAGAGCACGCAGAACACAGACCAGGAACAGGGCAGAGGAGCCACAGGGTAGAGCACGCAGAACACAGACCAGGAACAGGCAGGAGGAGCCACAGGGGAGAGCCCGCAGAACACAGACCAGGACAGGGCAGGAGGAGCCACAGGGGAGAGCACGCAGAACACAGACCAGGAACAGGGAAGGAGGAGCCACAGGGGAGGGCACGCAGAACACAGACCAGGAACAGGGCAGGAGGAGACCACAGGGGAGCACGCAGAACACAGACCAGGAACAGGGCAGGAGGAGCCACAGGGTAGAGCACGCAGAACACAGACCAGGAACAGGGCAGGAGAGCCCACAGGGGAGAGCCCGCAGACACAGACCAGGAACAGGCAGGAGGAGCCACAGGGGAGGAGCACGCATAACACAGACCAGGAACAGGGCAGGAGGAGCCACAGGGGAGAGCACGCAGACACAGACCAGGAACAGGGCAGGAGGCAGAGCCACAGGGCAGGAGAAGCCACGGTGGAGAGCACGCAGACAGACCGGAACAGGCAGGAGGAGCCACAGGGGATGGCACGCAGAACACAGACCAGGAACACGGCAGGGAGCCACAGGGGAGAGCACGCAGAACACAGACCAGGAACAGGGCAGTAGGAGCCACAGGGGCAGAGCACGCAGAACACAGACCAGGAACAGGGCAGGAGGAGCCACAGGGGAGAGCACGCAGAACACAGACCATGAACGCGCAGGAGGAGCCACAGGGAGAGCACGCAGAACACAGACCATGGAACAGGGCAGGAGGAGCCACAGGGAGAGCACGCAGAACACAGACCAGGAACAGGCAGGAGGAGCCACAGGGCAGAGCACGCAGAACACAGACCAGGAACAGGGCAGGAGGAGCCACAGGGGAGAGCACGCAAACACAGACCAGGAACAGCGCAGGAGGAGCCACAGGGGAGAGCACGCCGAACACAGACCAGAACAGGCAGGAGGAGCCACAGGGAGAGCACGCAGAACACAGACCAGGAACAGGCAGGAGCAGCCACAGGGGAGAGCACGCAGAACACAGACCAGGAACAGGGCAGGAGGAGCCACAGGGGGAGCACGCAGAACACAGACCAGGAACAGGGCAGGAGGAGCCACAGGGAGAGCACGCAGAACACAGACCAGGAACAGGGCAGGAGAGCCACAGGGAGAGCACGCAGAACACAGACCAGGAACAGGGCAGGAGGAGCCACAGGGCAGAGCACGCAGAACACAGACCAGGAACAGGGGCAGGAGATCCACAGGGGAGCACGCAGAACACGACCGGAACAGGGCAGAGGAGCCACAGGGAGCACGCAGAACACAGACCAGGAACAGGGCAGGAGCAGCCACAGGGGAGAGCACGCAGAACACAGACCAGGAACAGGGCGGAGGAGCCACAGGGGAGAGCACGCAGAACACAGACCAGGAACAGGGCAGGATAGCCACAGGGGAGCACGCAGAACACAGACCATGAACAGGCAGGAGGAGCCACAGGGAGAGCACGCAGAACACAGACCAGGAACAGGCAGGAGGAGCCACAGGGGAGAGCACGCAGAACACAGACCAGGAACAGCAGGAGGAGCCACAGGGGGAGAGCACGCAGAACACAGACCAGGAACAGGGGCAGGAGGAGCCACAGGGGAGAGCACGCAGAACACAGACCAGGAACAGGCAGGAGGAGCCACAGGGAGAGCACGCAGAACACAGACCAGGAACAGGGCAGGAGGAGCCACAGGGCAGAGCACGCAGAACACAGACCATGAACAGGCAGGAGGAGCCACAGGGAGAGCACGCAGAACACAGACCATGAACACAGGAGGGGCCACAGGGAGGGCACGCACAACACAGACCAGGAACAGGCAGAGGAGCCACAGGGGCGCACGCAGAACACAGACCAGGAACAGGGCAGAGCCACGCAGGGGAGATCACGCAGAACACAGACCAGGAACAGGCAGGAGGAGCCACAGGGGAGAGCACGCAGAACACAGACCAGGAACAGGGCATGAGGAGCCACAGGGAGAGCACGCAGAACACAGACCAGGAACAGGGCATGAGCCACAGGGGAGGCACGCAGAACACAGACCAGGAACAGGGGCAGTAGGAGCCACAGGAAAGCACGCAGAACACAGACCAGGAACAGGGCAGGAGGAGGAGCCACAGGGAGAGCACGCAGAACACAGACCAGGAACAGGGCAGGAGGAGCCACAGGGGAGAGCACGCAGAACACAGACCAGGAACAGGGCAGGAGGAGCCACAGGGGAGAGCACGCAGAACACAGACCAGGAACAGGGCAGGAGGAGCCACAGGGGAGCACGCAGAACACAGACCAGGAACAGGGCAGAGCCACAGGGGGAGAGCACGCAGAACACAGACCAGGAACAGGGCAGTAGAGCCACAGGGGAGAGCACGCAGAACACAGACCAGGAACAGGGCAGGAGGAGCCACAGGGGCACGCAGAACACAGACCAGGACAGGCAGGAGGAGCCACAGGTACACAGGACCAGGAACAGGCAGAGCACGCAGAACACAGACCAGGAACAGGGCAGGAGAGCCACAGGGGGGGAGCACGCAGAACACAGACCAGGAACAGGGCAGGAGGAGCCACAGGGAGAGCACGCAGAACACAGACCATGAACAGGCAGGAGGAGCCACAGGGCAGAGCACGCAGAACCCAGACCAGGAACAGGGCAGAGGAGCCACAGGTGAGAGCACGCAGAACACAGACCAGGAACAGGCGGAGGAGCCACAGCGGAGGGCACGCACTCAGAACACAGACCAGGAACAGGGCAGGAGGAGCCACAGGGGGAACCCGCAGAACACAGACCAGGAACAGGCAGGAGGAGCCACAGGGCAGAGCACGCAGAACACAGACCAGGAAGCAGGGGGCAGGAGCAGCCACAGGGCAGAGCACGCAGAACACAGACCAGGAACAGGGCAGGAGGAGCCACAGGGGAGATCACGCAGAACACAGACCAGAACAGGGCAGGAGGAGCCACAGGGAGAGCACGCATAACACAGACCAGGAACAGGGCAGGAGGAGCCACAGGGCAGAGCACGCAGAACACAGACCAGGAACAGTGCAGGAGGAGCCACAGGGGAGAGCACGCAGAACACAGACCATGAACAGGGCAGGAGGAGCCACAGGTGCGAGCACGCAGAACACAGACCAGGAACAGGCAGGAGGAGCCACAGGGGGAGAGCACGCAGAACACAGACCAGGAACAGGGCAGGAGGAGCCACAGGGGGAGCACGCAGAACACAGACCAGTAACAGGGCCGGAGGAGCCACAGGGAGAGCACCAGACGCCCATACCGAACAGGAGGAGCCACAGGGGAGGCACGCAGAACACAGACCAGGAACAGGCAGGAGGAGCCACAGGGGAGAGCACGCAGAACACAGACCAGGAACAGGGCAGGAGGAGCCACAGGGGAGAGCACGCAGACACAGACCAGGAACAGGGCAGGAGGAGCCACAGGTGTAGAGCACGCAGAACACAGACCAGGAACAGGGCAGGAGGAGCCACAGGGGAGAGCACGCAGAACACAGACCAGGAACAGGGCAGGAGCAGCCACAGGGGGAGCACGCAGAACACAGACCAGGAACAGCGCAGGAGGAGCCACAGGGGAGAGCACGCAGAACACAGACCAGGAACAGGGCAGGAGGAGCCACAGGGTAGGCACGCAGAACACAGACCAGGAACAGGGCCAGGAGGAGCCACAGGGAGAGCACGCAGAACACAGACCAGGAACAGGGCAGGATGAGCCACAGGGTAGAGCACGCAGAACACAGACCAGGAACAGGGCAGGAGGAGCCACAGGGAGAGCACGCAGGAACACAGACCAGGAACAGGGCAGGAGGAGCCACAGGGGAGGCACTCAGAACACAGACCAGGAACAGGGCTGAGAGCCACCAGGAACGCAAGAGGAGCCACGCAGAACACAGACCAGGAACAGGGCAGGAGGAGCCACAGGGCAGGCACGCAGAACACAGACCAGGAACAGGGCAGGAGAGCCACAGGGGAGAGCACGCAGAACACAGACCAGGAACAGAGCAGAGCACGCAGAACACAGACCAGGAACAGGGCAGGAGGTAGCCACAGGCAGATAGCGGAGAACACAGACCAGGAACAGGTCAAGAAGAGCCACAGGGCCAACCACGCGTGGGCACAGACCAGCACTAAGGAACAAAGACAGGGACTGGGCGGGGGACAAAAGGCGAAAGGGCAGTGGTACCAGTAAGGGGCCGGACACAAGCGGGCGGAAGGCACGCGTTGGGGGCCGGGGACCCCCGGCTAAGGCAAGGGGAGGGCCCCAGGAGGCGGGCGAGGAGGAATACCTGGGGGCGGGCTCAAGGCGGGTCACAGGGAAAGCAGGGGCAGGCAGAAGTGGGCACAGGGGGGGGGCGACGGAGGGGGGAACCACCGGGGGGGGCCGGCGGCCAGAGGGACCACGGCCGGGGGAGGGGGAGGCAGGCAACCGGCAGAAGCCCAGGCGGGGGCCAGGGCAACGGGGGGAAGGGGGGCGCTGCCCGGCAGCAAACGGGCCACACAGCCCACATAGTGGCCGGGGAGGCGACGGGAGGAAGCACGGGCGGGAAGGGATGACGGGTGCCCCACCTGAGGACACAACGTAACTCACACCGCGCGCACTGGGAGAGAACAAACGGAGGCGGAGAAGACACAACAAGAAGAGGAAACTGGATCCGGGGAGGCTGGGGGCATTGGTGAGAATCAATGAATACAGAAGACACGAGCAAGGTTTTCACAAGGTGGAGGCCGGTGGGAACCCGAAAGGGGACAAGAGAGACGGCAGAGAGGCATAAAGCATACGTCGGTCCTCAGGTAGCAGTACGAGAGATAGGCGTACGATTCAACATAATATAGGACCTGGAGGAAGAAGAGTAAGACGGAATGGAAAGGAGCGAGTAAAGAAAACAGAAGGGCGCGAATAGCCACAGAGAAAGAATAACAATGGGTCCTCTCAGAAACCACAAAGAAGTAGACACAGAGATGGGGAAGGCGCAAACACAAGAAACAGGGGCCTGAGAGAAAACGGGAAAGGCGAGGCGAGGGGCCGCCGAAGGGAAAGATAGTTACGGCGAGGGTCGACAGACGGGACGGAAGGGGAGGGAAAAGAGACACTGGGGGAGAGCGGAATGAAAAGACGGGAGGCAACGGGGACAAGAGAGGAAACGCAAAGAACGCAAAGGGAGAAGAAGGATGAATCAACAGGCCATGAAAGGGGGGAAAGAAACAAGATAAGCGGCCAGGGTAGGCGGGGACGGAAGCCCAGCCCAGAGGTAAGTTGACGGCGACGGGAATAAAGCGAGGGGGAACGACAACGCAACCCAGACACAAATTAATTTACGGCTTACGGCGCGAAGCGTGATAAATACAATATCCCAAGGAGAGACTGAAGGAAAACACGCCTGTGAACAACGTATCTAGGACTTTACGTACCCCATAGAGGGAGGGTGACATAAAAACAAGATCTGAATAAGGCAGGCCACGTAGTTGTACGGGGAAGGGTAGAAGGGTGTGGAGGCCCGAAGAAAACCTAGGTATATCGCGCGAGAGAGAATATAGGAGCCTATATTAGATGTGCTATATATATATATCGATTCCACAGATAGGGGGTGTGAATGTTCTCTTTAAATGAGCGGCAGGGAACTAGAATAAGGAAAGAATGGAAAATCTTTAGTATTACATTAGCGTGAACCTCAACATATCTTAGTTAAACCCTAGGTGAAATCATCTTTACTTTAACAAAAACAAAGAGCACTTAAAGGAGTTTGAAGAAAGATAGTAGCCTGGTAGAGAATCTCGCGAACACGTGGTCACAGCTGCAGTTGTCCTTTCTCTCACTATGGGGCTCATCACGAAGGTCACACAACAGGTAAGTTTCTTCCTCTTCTTTTGTTTTTTTCGGGGTCACTGGGATACACTGGTTTACACTGGCTTACTCTAGTTTACACTGAGTTTACGACTGTTCAACAGATTAACTGGCTAGATCTGTACGAGAGTCTTGCTCCGAATTAAGGTCTCTAGCTAAGCACGTCCTTCCTAAGAAGGGGTACTCGCCTAGATAGTTATCCCTAATTTTGCCTACCTTGTCTTGGCTCGGGCAGGTAGTAATCCTTTTTGGGATGGGGTTAAGGAGCTGTTCTCTCGTGGTAGTAGGGGCATGGAGCTAAGTTTTTTTTTAAAATTATCCTGAGGTTATGGGTTGCACTAAAAATATGGGAAGGATATTGTCGTGACTGGGTGGACATTTCACACTTGTTAGTGTTTACTTGGGGTTTCGATAGGGCTTGCTGTGGTGTGGACAAATACATAACTGTTTGGGGTGGATATAGGCATTTTGTAGTTTGTACGATGGTGATTTAGACAGGAGGTGTGTAGGGGAATTTGGCTTGTTAGCTCGCCTAGTCAAAATTGACTTGCTCATTATGGTAGAAGTTGATGCGATGACATTGAGGGGGCTGATGAGGAATTTGCATAAACAATTCCTCACTGTAATCTAAATCTGGATTGGGTAGGTCATGGCCGAAGGTTGGGGCCGCGTTTTCTACTGTGTTTGTCACTGTGTGTTGTTGTGGCTGGGCCTGGGTGGTGGAGAGTTGTTTCGGCCGTGATTCACTCTTTATGCTAGCAATGTGGCATGATGCTATTGTGTTGCTATTAGAATACGGGAGCAGGTGCTGGGCTGGTTTAGGTTTTTGATAATTAGGGCCCGTTATCTCAGTGTCGCCACTGAGTGGCTTGTGTGCGCCACTCAGTCATGCATACCAGGAGCTCAATGGCGCCACTTAGTGGTCTGTGTAAAGGGGTTTGCTGCAGAAAAGCATCACTGCAATCTTCCAATGGCAAAATGGCTGGCTGGCAGTCACAACTCAGCCACCAGCAGTGGGCCATATTACAGATGGACAATTCGGTGGCGCCTCCTGTGGCAAGGATCCGTGTATCCCTGCCACAGATGCACGACACTGATCTTATGTGAAAGCATCCTATAGGAAACAAAGGTAAAACATATATGGTGCATAGCAGTCACTCAGTGGTGACACTAATTAGAGCCACAGAGTGGTCCATGTCAAGAGATGAGCTGTAGAGAAGCGCCACTGCCAACTTGAAATGACGACTGGCTGGCTGGTGATCACATGACTCAACCACCGGCACAGGTTCATGTGGAAAGATGGACTACTCGGTGGTATCACCTGTGGCGGGGATCCGAGTTTTTCACCCTGGGCCGCAAACCTGTTAATGACCTGTGGGGGGTAAATCTAATGATCATTGGATTCCTTAACCATGAAAACATAGGCATAGAAACCATTGTTTTATGTAAGAATACTTGTTTTTTCAATCAATATCTATATGCAATTTTGAGGACTTTCCCTTTATACAGATTTTTTTTTGGAGTGTTGATATGTTGTATTTTGGGGTTTCCTGCAGCCAATACACGTGAACTAATATTTTTTTTTTCCAGGTTCATTTGCATTTTGACTGGAATATTTAACATAATTATGCGATTTAGGTACTTTCCCCTATGTGGATTATTTAAAACTTGTTAATCTGCTATATTTTGGGGTTTCCAATAAGTCAACTTAG